>VZRS01003734.1:366709-414522 GCA_013398055.1 Ifrita kowaldi | reverse complement strand
CAAAGAAGACATTAAGTACCTCAACCTTTTCCTCATCCTTTGTCACTGTTTCCCCCCCCAACCAGTAAAGAATGGAGATTCTCCTTAGCTCTCCTTTTCTTGCTGACATATTTTTGGAAACATTTTTTATGTCTTTTATGACAGTAGCCAGATCAGTTCTAGTTAGGCTTTGACCCTTCTGATTTTCTCCCTGCATAGCCTCACAACATACTTATAGTCCTCCTGAGTTGTCTGCCCCATCTTCCAAAGGTCATAAGCTCTCCTTTTTTCTCCTAATTACCAGCTCTTTGTTCAGCCAGGCCAGTCTTCTCCCCTGCTGGCTCATCTTTTGGCACAGGGGAACAACCTCCTTCTGCATCTTTAGGATTTCCTTCATGAAGAATGTCCAGTCTTCCTGGACTCCTCTGTCCTTCAGGACTGCCTCCTAAGAGGCTCTGTAAACCAGTCTCCTAAATAGGCCAAAGTCTGCTCTCTGGAAGTCCAAGTTAGCAGTATTGCTGACCCCCTTCCTAACTTCTCAGGGAATTGAAAATCACCATTTTGTGATCTCTATGTTCAAGCCAGCCTCCAACCATCACGTCACCTGCAAGTCCTTCTCCATTCAGAAAACAAGAAATGTCAGTATGTGGTTGCTTGCTTACAACACTTAGAATTACTTCAATAAATATGACTTTTGTGCAAAATACAGATGATTTATTTACATTATCAGTTGTGCTTGCAGAGACACTCCCCTAAGATAGAGCATAAATTAATTAGAAGTGGGGCTCAGGGGTGACTCATTAGCCTGCCTTCCTCTGAAGATTTTTGGTGTTTGCAGGAGAGGGTGATGGAAGGTTGAGGAGGAGGAAGAGGAGCAGATTATCTCATTTTGTAATGCCTCTTGTGAAGGCTTTTTCTCCCACTGACTGAGCGCAGATATTGAAAGTCTGTTCTATCTCCCAAAAGTCTGATGTCAACATCAGATGTCATCCACAGCAACAGCAGCAGCAGCCGCTGTGACAGTAAAAGGCAAACAGTGGAAGACGTAGCCAAAATGTTGAAGTCCCTGCTTCCCTCCTCAGGGCTAACAAGGCACGCAGAGACCTGTATTCTGAACTTGGGACACAGCTGTTAAAAGCACTTTAGTTTTCCAACCTGTGTGTCTGGAAAACTTTGTGATTGCAAGTGGTTTGGACAAGCCTGGTTTTTGAAGCAAAGCAGAAACTGAATTCTATAAGTTTGAAAGTGTAACAACTGAGTAAGAATGGCAGAATTTCACACCTCTTATTTCAGATTTTCAAAAGAGGCCAAATAATGTTCCTGGTATTTTAACTCAGCTTTGGATAAAATAAAATAAAATAAAATAAAATGCATTTTTTTAAATGGCAATATAAAACTATATGGATGGAATTAAATTAGCCCTATAACACACCCCAGAAACCATGAAAAATTGCAGCTGCATAGAAATTTTCATTTGAAGGGGCAGTTTGAAAGCGGTTAAGTTCATGTAAAGCCTATTTGTCAGTCTCATCACACTTCTGGTACAATGGAACTGTTAGTAATATACAGCAGTATTGGAAAACACTTTGAAATGACCCTTATCCAAGGACTGGAGTGAGTTGCCTTACAGTAGGTTGTCATGCTGTTTCTTTTTCTTCTTTTTTTTTCAACTGCCATCTGTGCTCCAGAATTTAGGTTTTCATTAAAGCAAAAATCAGCTGTGAGGATTTCAGTCTCATTCACATTAAAACCCCTTGGAATAACTGAGAACTTGATCATATAGTTACAAAGAAAAACTCTGAAATTCCATCACCTTCTTTTCCAGTTTATATGTGACCCTCACCAGTTTAAAATCTGTCAGCACTAGAACTGTATGGAGTCTTCAGGAGGCAAAACCAGAAACCAAATACCAACCATTGTAATGAAGCTCTTTTACTCTTCTGCAAGCTTGCAGTTGCATCTCTGAGAAATCAGAAATGCGCCATTAATCTTATTGCAGTATCAGCCCTGAGATCTAATGCCATTAACTTAACTGTCAACTTCATTAACCATTTCAGGGTTTATTGAAGTGTCTGGCATTAGGTGTACAGAGAATGACACAGGTTGCTTTATGCAGTAACATGAGTAACTGGAGAGATAAATTTCCATCAGTCTGAATTGCTAATTAAGGCAAAATCTAAAATTTCCTGTAATAACTAAAAATGTGTTTATTTTAAATTGGTTGGGTTTGTGGGTGGGTTTTTAGGAACAGTACTGCATTTTTCCTATCCTTGTGTTTGTATCATTTTGAATTGTAAAGAACTCAGGTGCAAAAAAAAAAAACCCCAAACCCTTACTAGTAATTAATATTACTCTTTACACTGATACCATTATCCAAAATGTTGGGGAAACTTGTTAGTGGGTCAGATATTGGTTTTGTACTTCCCATCAAAGAGGCCACCTCGTCGTGCTGGTATCAGCATATCTCCAGCTTGTCATTGGTGGTCAGAAAGTGATGCCATCATGAATTGTTACAAGAACAACTGTAGATGGAAAAACAATCAGTGAAGAAAATTGCCTTCTCTCCTTGCTGTTGGTATTTTTAGTGGGGATGGGGGTGGGGTTTAACCCATTTTAATCTAAGTTTGCATTTTGTTTGTTGATGTTGGTTTCCCATACAAAAACACAGTCTTCTTACTGTTCCAAAAAGCTTTTGAAAATGGCATTGGCAAAACCAGGTTCAGTATAACTCCATGAAATTGAGAGCCCTTTTAATATTCTGAAAGTGTGCATTCTGAAATAGTTTCATCTCTTTCTGGATAGCACTCAATTGGATCTCTCAAATATTTCCTTTCTGAATTTCTGGGATTTGGGGAGGCAGGAGGGAAGGGCTCTATTCAGAGTATTGACAAGGCATGACCTGATTTAAATTGTAAAAACTGACATTTATGAAGCCCAACTAATGTTTGCGCAGCCCTTGGAAGGTACACAGTGCAGTATAATTGCTGAGTGCAACATAATTTTTAATTATTTGGCTTCAGGCAACATAAAAATAGCAGTGTGCTCACACTCTTCATCTGCAGGAGACACCAGAAATCACAAGATTAAAAAAGTACTGAATTGTATAGGCCAGTTAACAGGAAAAGAAAAAGGTGTGGGGGAGAAATCCTGGGATTCTGAAACATGACTCTGCTAAAGCAGTGTTTTATGGGAGATTTGTGTGATACTTTAAGGTCAAATGCTCATCAGTAAACTTCATATTGCCTTGCAGATGGGCAATAGTAGTTCTGCTGTAATTAGTTAAAGAATGGAAGGCAGGTTGACAGGTAGAAAACTGTTCAGAAGATTGTTTTTCCTTTGCTAATGCAACACAGAATGATGCAACACTGGTAAAAGCAAAAAGGGAGCTTTGAGAGCAGAAGAATCAGTGCCTTGACAAAGAGGCGGTGCAGTTCATGCATTTTCCAAGTAAATTCCTTCAAAACTGTAATTGTTGAATAATATTTTACGGAATTGGTCTCTTTAGAGCTGTCACTGGAACAGGGTGAGAAATTGTGGTGCCAGCCGCATGCTGCTGGTGCAGTTCTTCACGAGGCTGAGTAACTTTTTGCCAAATGAAGACTAGAGGGATGACAGAGGCTTAAAGTTCCTGAATCTCCTTGCCAACCTGCAACAGAGATGTTCTGGGGTGAAATGCTGATTCGGTTAAGTCAGTGCCAAAGCTCCAAATGACTTCAGGGGAAGCTGGGTTTCGTCCATTTTTCTTGCCCTTATAAAGGAGACACCATGGGTGCACTTAGGCATCTTTGTGAGAATCACACTTCATTGCAGCTGGGCAACATTTGATCAACATGGAACTGTGTTTTTCACCTGGCATCAACACACATCTTTTGTAAGCTCCATGTGTTGTCCCTCAGTTTCCCTGCTATGCAGCTGTAACAGAGCTCACCTGCTCTGAAAAAGTCAGAGTTTGCTCTCCTGTGGGTCTCCTGTGTTGATTCTCATCCACAGAAATGGAAGGGGTTTGTAGACCATACTCACCACTGTGCCACAGGAAAGTGTTGCAGGTTCTGTTCGCTGTGGACGTGGGCAGATCCAGAGTTCTGTTACCATCGTTGCTCTGGTCTCCAAAGGGGTTTTTAGTTTCAGCCCATGAGTATCTGCAGGGCAGAAAGAAATGATATGAAATGATAAAGATCTGGTTCCTCATCTACACACACCAGTGCAAAATGAAATGGCAAAGAAGAGCGATTTTCATATAGCTGTTATAACTGAGGGAGGGTATCATTTCACACTATAAAATCCCTATGGAATTGTCAGGCCTTATATTAATTTGGTTTATATAACACAGAACACTGGGCACCAGTACAAAATTAACAACTTGCTATTTTGAAAAGAAGGGTACATATTACTTATTTGTGGGTTTCATGTTGGAGACTTTGGGTTTTTTATATTGGAGGTAGTTTCATATGCAAAACTTCACCCACAACAAATGACTCAGACCTAATACAGCAACCCCAGTGAGAAAGCTGCTTGGTAAATGATGACCTGGCAGGGACATACTGATTCAAAGCAGTTGGAATACATCTCGTGTGAGTCATGATATCATTCACTCTCTCTCTACTGAGTCTAGCATGTGTGCAATATAAAAAAGTTACTTTGCAAAGCCTTTATATATCTGAGAGATATTTAGCAGCACACTTACAAATCTGGTGGAAATTTCTTCATCTAAGTTACTTTTGTTATCTTGTATCTTGTCCCACTTCAAAGATTAACACAAATCCAACTCAATGCATGTGTTCAGTTGCTAATATGTAATTTTATGTTACACCTCATCATTCTAATACCTTTTGTGGAAGCTCCATGGGGATCTTTTTCTTAGTGACAGTAATTCTAGCGACTCTCAACTGGTTTGTGTCATAGCCTTGCAGAATACTGCATGTATCAAAGTAACCAAAGGGGAAAGCAGCTAGAACACTGAATTGCTGATGCGTTTAGTGAATTGTGATATTCAGGGGAGTATTTGATTTTCTTCTCTTTTCTTCGAATGTACAGTGGGACTAAGAATATTTAACTGTTACTGTAGGGATATTTATGGTTCAAAAAAACTCCCTCAAATTTAGTTGTCTTTTATATGCAAAATGCTTAAATGTCAGTGGATTCACGGATTAATCAGATCAAATAGCTGTGGAGCTCTAATAGTGCTGAAGTCAAATATGGCCTATATGCCACCTACTAGCCAAGATAGATCAGCAGACACGAAACAAAAATGACTGATGGACCTATCCCATGTTAAAGGAATTGGAATTCAAGTGATGACTTAACAAGGAAACAAACAAAAATAAACTGTGCTTTAATTGTCCTGATACAGAAAGGCTATGGAGAATTATTTGAGAGAAAGAAAATTAAGAGCTGCAAGAACAGACATTATTTGGAATTTCTTTGAGAAATATAAAAAGCAGGGATAACCAAATTCATATCACAGATTTGGAACATACAGATCAATTTCAGAAGATATTCTGCATTTTTTGAGACAAGGGTTTCTAATGTAGGATTAGAAAATTCCGTGAGTTCACTCTAGGTTTGAGTGGAAGAACTAATTCTCCAACTGGATAAATCTATCAGCCAGATCAATACGGCAATGACAATGGTTATTTTAAATGCTAGTAGAAAAAACTGCCTATTTGTATGAAAGGCAAAATGTGTTAAAATAATTTAAGACAGTAGAACAGTTAAAAAGTCTTATTTAAACGATAAAGTGTAAGTACTTTTCTATATAATCAAGTATATAGCTGTAGAAGTAGACTCCAGTGGGTATGTCAGTTCAGTTATTGCTTAAAACATGAAGTTTGAGTAAGTTATTGTGAAAGAAACAGAAGTCCTACTTCTATGTTGACTCTTTTTGGTTCATTTCTACCGAATTCCCTTGGGATGTGATTGATATAATCTCAGTCACAGGGAAGCAATACCAGCAAAGGCACAGGTCTGAGGCAACTGAATTATAAGCTAAGAAAAAAAAAGAAATGCCAGCTGGCCAAACACAGAAAGTATAATTCTGTCAGTTTTTAGCCTTTGTGTCTCTATTACAAATGAAAGTAGTATAAAGAAAGTCTGCTGTTTCTAGCTTCTGACTATACTAAAATATTGCTCCCATATGAAAATGTTGAAATGCCTCTCTGCTATATTGGTGGTATTTTCATTTAATTTAGTTAATATTTCCCATGCAGATTCATAATTCTGTGTTGCAGCTTTGATCACAAAGTATGCCCATCTAGCAGTTACTTGTCCAGGCCATGTTGCCTTACCTGATTTACAAGAATGTTGCAGAAAATAGTGGCAGAATATAAGTGACATTTAATTATAGCACGGGTACTGCTCCTATCCTTGTCTGTTACTTGTCATAGAAGGAAATTAGGTTTGCCTGACCTGATTTAATCTTAGCAAATGTATCATAGCTGTTGCTTTTCTCTTTATTAGATCCTGGACTTGTATGTTATTATTAATTGTGCTGAGTTAGGCTGGTCAGCTGTTAAGTATGATCATGCGGTAATATTATGAAAATAAACTTGTGCTGTCCTCTTTTCCTCCTTGCACATCATTTTCTTGTTCTTTTTTTCTTGCATGGCATTAGGATCTACACAGCCACATGCTAAGTAAAATTAAGGATTTATTCCAGCGGAATTAACACACCTTTTAGGCATGGAGTAAAGGGGGAGTGGGAAGCATTTACAGATAAATTGGTTCCTTAACCTGGTTTACCACACAGCTAAAAATAGTAAAAATAACAGTGCTAACACTAAGGAAGTGGACAGATGTGTGGGGCAAAATATGCCTGCCCTGTCCACTGACTGCATACACATATGTTGGGTCAAAATTATTATTATCTCTTCTTTCTGCCTGTGCAAGCCAGAATGCTGGTTACGTATTTCCAGTCTTTTAGCACTCCTTGTATCCTCAAAGTTGTAAAAAATCAATGCTAATGGGTTTAAATTACTTTTTCCAGTTCCCTATGAACTCTAGGTGACAGTAAATGTCACCAGATATATGTAATTCAGTAACCTCTAACTTACCAAAGTAACTTCTGATTTGTTCTCTTCCTTTCCTAGCCTGAGTTCTTACTTTACATCACTGCGTTAGCCCTCTGGTCATTGCTAATGTCATGAGGCTGCAGCTTCATGTTTGTTGTCTAAATAGTATTCCTGTCCCAGTTGCTCTGGTGTTTGTCATAGGACTTCACCCTCCAAGTTGTCCTGGTGCAAGTGGTTGTGAGTCAGTTTTGTGGATTAAATCAGGGAGTTGATCCAAGTTGAAAAAGTCATGTTTTATTAATTGTTTTATTTTAACCCAAATCCCTGAGGGGAGAGCATGCCAATGAAAAGATGCCAGGGGTTGGGAATACCTTAAGCCACTGACCACTTTCTATTGTGAAAACAAGCCCCTGCAAATATTTCAGCAAAACAGCTTTAGACTTACACGATTACAGCTGAGATTAAAATCTGGCCTTGATGTATCCAACCATCTGTTTCCATCACAAGAAAAGAGACTCAGCAGGAATATTTGCAGTTTTGAGGACAGGATTCTGGTTTCATTCCTGTAGTTATATATCACATATAACTCTATTGCTGGTGTTGGAGTTATTTTCTCATTTATTCCAGTGTATATTATTTGGGAACCTACTCTCCAGAAAATTACAGAATGAAAGTTCTTTGGGATGGTCCTGGATTTTAGTTTCTCCAGGTTTACACTAACATAACTTCAGTGGGAAGCTCTGGATTCATACCAATCTACCTCAAAATACAGCCTTTTTTAAAGTAGTATGAAATGCATATAACTTTGTCTCAAAGGCTTTGGAGGAGTGTACTTCACTGCTGTCTTCATAGTCCTAATTAAATGTGACATTTTTTCACTCCTTGAATTTTGCCCATTTCTGAAGTGACCTGCACAGATAGTGTATTAAATCTGTGAAGGAAAAAACACACAGATGCCTGTACTTTTATTTTCTGCAAATCCACTTAAAAACATACAAGATAGAATTGAAAATACATACAGTGAGATTAATTTCAACCAAATTTATCAACTCTTGGGGAAATAATCTTGCTGACCATTGTTTGTTAGCAGTTACAGAAAAAGTTTTACTCTCAAATACACGGATAAGTATTTTGACTAAGTTGCTAAATTTTCTGCTGTTCTTTTTGATCTGTTCCTACTACTTACGTCTGGTGCACAGTGTCACCCACTGATTAATGTCACCACCAGTATGATCAAGTGCACATTTCAGTTTCTTGGTGAGAATTAAAAGAACTGGGAACCAGTGTTTATAACACATGATGGAGGAAAATGTTACTTATCTGTTGACTTAATAGCTAAAAGAATATAGCAAAAGATCAGAGAGGAAATTCCCTATTCATTTTTATACATCTGTGGGCTCATGTTTACGTTAAATTTGGAATGGCTTGGAAAAGTTTTGTCTTCTTGTCTGATTTGCATACCTCTTCAAACTTGCACGTAGCATAGGCTATATTCATTCAGTATACATTTGTTTTAATAGGGTCTTCTTTTTTGTCACATTGTTCCTCCTCACCTTATGCCACAGTCCTGATTTTGCCTCCATTTTCATCTTCTGTCTTCCTCCTGCTGTGGAGTAGATTTGCATATAAAAAATGCATAAATACATCAGAGAAAGAACATCAGTTTTTTGCCAGTCTCTGCTCTGGAACCCAAATATTGGGGATATTTACAGATATTCCTCTCTTTACATCTTCTCCTCCTGCATCTTTAACAATTCTTACCACCTTCTGGACATGGCCACACAGGAACCATTTGTCTTCCTTGCAGGCTTAGCTCCAGTGTCTCTGCTTCTGCAACTTCAGCATCCTTCTCAGGGTTGAGAATTTACAGGCCGGAATCTCCTGCTCAGTTTCCTAAAAGGCGCCATCAGCAGAGCTGGCTTCTTCCTTCTTTATAGACCAAGGCAGATTCTACACTGAATCCCTGCATGTCACTCAAGGACTGACACTGCCCAAATCTCATTCTGAAGGAGGAAACTTCATGTGGGTGCACATATAACATGACACAGAGCTGAAAGAAGATACCACTGGTTAGTCTGTTAATCCACAGACAGTTTGTTTTCCTATTTTTTTTCTCAAATACATCCTAGTACATTGTAAAACACTGCAGTTTTCAGGGTCTTTTTTTTTCAGAATTTGTTGTGAGTCGTGACTGTAATTTTCACAGGCCATCACTGCAACCCAAAGAATGTAAAAACTACAAGTATTATATTTGGTATTCATCAGAATGTGTGATGTGTACATACTTTGCCCATGTGCTACAGTTCTTTTTTTAATAGCTCCAGGGAATTTCCCAGTAGCTGTGTGTGGGCTAATGGGAAGATTTTGGTGTTTAGGTTATGAGTGTCTAAGTGGTTATATACATAAGTGTTTCCTCAGCAGGCTGAGGAAAATGACTGTCCCCCACTACTTGGTACCTTTGAAATCACTTGTGGAAGTCAGTTTCCATTTTGAGGCACTGGGTACAAGAAAAATATGGACATATGGGGGGTCTATACTTTGTTATAGTATGCATCTTACCAGCGTATGTGGGGGATCTTGCCAAAGTATACAAAAACCTGAAGGGAAGGTGCAGAGAGAACAGGGCCAGGCTCTTTCCAGTGGTACCCAGTGACAGCACAAGAGGCAATGGACACCCACAGAAACACAGGAAGGTCCCTTTGAACATAAAGAATCACCCTGAGAGGGTGACTGAGCACTGGCATAGGCTTCTCAGAGAGGTTGTGTTGTCTCCATTCTTAAAGATATTCAAAAGTCATCGGGACACAGCCCTGGGCAACTAACTCTTGGTTGCTCTGCTTGAGTACTGGGCAAGGTGACCTTCAGAGGTCACTTCCTAACTCAGCCATGCTGTGATCCCGTGACATGCAGGAGCAAATACATTGAAGAGTCAGAAGGATAATTAAAGAAGCTTCTGTTGTAGAAGGCTATTGAAAAGAACATAGTGAGGATGGAAGAACACTGGAAATGGGGTGCAAACCAGTCATGGAATCTCCATCCTTGGTGATATTCAGAATATGACTCATCAAAGCCCTGAGCAACCTGTTCTAGCTTACAAGTCAGGTCTTAGTGTTGATCTTTTAGGCAACCTTTAGGCTGACCCTTCAGAAACTAAAATTATTCTGATTGATTCTGATTGATTTTGTGTAAAATTTAAGCAAGATTTCCTGCTTTTTGCAGGAGGGTCTTAATGAATGCAGAGATATTTATAGCAGGACACAACATAAAACCAAGTTGCTGGTGAAGATTAGTAGTATGAATATATTTTGACATCTCTGTTATTATTATTACTTTGCATGGCATTTGTGAAGCAAGAACCACAACTGTTGAATGTACTACATTGGCCTATGTGATATGACCAATATCCATTTATAAGTTGTTTCACAGAGGAGTCCCCTGGAGATGTGACTACAGGAAGCTGGAGTATAGGATATGCTGTACAACACGCTGTTTTGGCTAAGTGTTAATACCACAGACTTTAAGGACACGACATGAACACAACTTTCCAGAGAAAACTTGGACACTTCTGAAAAAAAGATTATGCTAGATCCACCCCATCCTGCCATTTCAGCTGCTCATTTTCTACTCTGGCTTATATCCACACTTTAATAATACATGTGGAGGCAGCACGTTCTCCTGTAAAGGAATTAGATTTGGTGAACAGAAATGTCTTTGCACTGCTTCTACTCATAAGCCTTGGCACAAAACTCAAGGCAGGATTGACTGAATCAATACTTTCTCATAAGCCTGTGTTAACTCTGGTAGCTAACTATCTACAAGCCAAGGAGGGGAAAAGTAGGTGCTGAGAAGGCAGTTGGTGGAAGTTTCCTCAGAATAAGATCTGGAGACAAGTAGTCATGTTGAATTTGTGACAACCAGTAAATTCAGGGCACCTTCAGTCTCCTGAATTGATACAAGGCTACTTGAACATGCTGGCATCAGCAGTAGGTTGTATAACTTGGACTACATCCTGGGAGACAGTGGCTGCTGGATGAAGAGAATACAGGATCATATGCCCACCTCATGAAACAGAAGAACTCTCTGAAGGACTTTCTGAATAACTCCCTGGAAGCCATTGATGCTTCAGCGTGATCCTTAACTTCCAAGTATACAACGGAGATGTTGTCCCTACTATTGCTCTGACTGGTAACTATGAGTGAATGCATGAGTGAGTAAGTGAATGTGTAATGTAAATATATATCTGCTATCAATAGTAGCAACTTAATGGCCTAAGAAATATCTGTTGTGGCCTGCATCTCTCCCATTCAAACCCCTATCAGGGAAAAGGGAATTTACAACACTTCTTCTACAATAAATTAAAAATATAATGAGACAGAGAAGGGATCTATGCTGCTGGTTTCCTTGCTTTTTATTTCCAGTTAAAAATAGGTGGTGCCCTTGTTTCAACTGGGATACAGTTAATTTTCTTCCTGGTAGCTGGTACATTGTTGTGTTTTGGATTTAGTAAGAGAGTAATGTTGGTATCACGCTGATGTTTTAGTTGTTGCTAAGTAGTGTTTCCCCTAATTCAAGGGCTTTTCAGTTTTCCATGCTCTGTCAGTGAGGATCTGCACAATAAACTGGGAAGGAACATAGCCAGGACAGCTGACCTGCACTGGACAAAAGGACATTCCATAATACAGAACACCATACCCAGTATATAAACTGACGGGAGATGGCCAGGAGGTGCCAATCTCTGCTGGTGGACAAGCTGGGCATTGATCAGTGGATGGTGAGCAATTGTAGTGTGCAGAACTTGTTTTTCTTGTGTTTTATTCCTCCTTTTTTCCCTTTTCTTCATTATTATTATTGTTGTAGTTGCTATTGTATTTCACTTTATGTCATTATTAAACTGTTCTTAACCTGTGGGTTTTTCCACTGAGGTGGGCCATGTGAGTGAGCAGCTGCATAGTACTTAAGTTGCCAGCTGGGGTTAAAACCGCAACAGTGGAAACAGATCAAGTGGCAAAGTTTTGAAATAAAATCATTCAACAGATACCTTAAATGTCAATATGGACTATATACAGTACTAATAATTTTTATTCTAGTGATTATCCATAGAAGTGTCCAGACTAAATCAGATCTAAGGCATATTGTCTGACCTCGAGCAGTAGCTAGTACTAGATATGTCAAAGAAACTGCAGGAAGTCTGGCAGTACTGCCAGGGAGTTGGTTGACTGTGTAGAAGAGTGTGCTTCCAAAAGCTGTAATTGCTCATCGTTGAAATTATCTGCTGTGTAATATTTAACATTATAATTATAATTATATATAATTTTGCTTTGTGTGAAAGATTTTCCTATTGCTGCTCTGAAATTGCCACTAAATTTCCATTTCAGTGGATGCTCCCTTGTTCTTGTACCGAGAATGTGTTATTTGTTATTGTTGATTCTTTTTCTGTGCTCCCACTTAATTGCCTACTGTCTAAGGCAAACATAGGAGAGTCTGTCAGTGTGTTTCTACTATTTTTTTATCTCAGTTAATTCTTCTGTCACCTTTTTGATAGGGGTAATTAAAATTGTGCAGTGTTCCGGATGACAAGAGATTTTTTAGTTAACTAAATCGCAATACATAGACATACATAATTTTATTTCTGTTCTATTACCACTGTATTTTATGCATAGCCCACTAACTTCTTGATTTTTCCACTGCTGTTTCCTCATAAATAATGGTCTTTTTTGATCTATTACAGTGTTTGCTGAGTCTTTTTTGAGGAACAGTCAGTTTAGAACCCAGTAAAGTAAGCAGTTCCAGTGATTTCCTTTAAAGTGTTCCAAAGAGACTTGCCAGCATTTGGTTTCATCTGCCATCATGTTTTCTATTCACTCAACTTGCTTAAGACATTCAAAGTTTTTCACAGTTTCTCTGGTCTTGACCTACTTGAATAGTTTTGGAATGTCAGCAAAACACTTTCCAGATAGTTGATAAACTACAGATGCCTTGGGATGGAACCTTGTGGCACACCACAGATAACCTCATGCCATAGCAACCATTTTTCTTTCTTTTTGTTTCTTATTGCTGCACCATTTTTGATCTGTGCAACTACTTTGTCTCCTCTGCCTTCTCCTCTTTGCCCACTTAGCTTTTGTAGTTGCTCTTTACTAAGTTTGGACAAAGAACCAGAGAACTTCATAATTGATGTCAGCCCTCTCTTTACCTGCTATACTACTGCCTCTTTTAAAGAAATTTTACAAATTAGCTCCTTTGCAGAGCTCACAATGTATAGATCTCATTTTTTTCTAAGTATTTTAAAGGCATCAATGCAAATAATTTACCAGTTATTGAAAGCAAACTATCGGTCTGGAAGTCACTGGAAGACTGCCCACTCTTTCATCTAACTGCTTGTGCAACACTGACTGTCCCTCAGCCCTCACGTACAGCAGTCCATCCTGCTCTCCCACTCAGGACAGCAAAAGACCGTGTGTATAAATGTCCTGTCTTTCAGTACAGAGTGTTTGCATAAGCACATGGTACTATCACATTTAATGCAATGAACACGACTGACCACTGAGACATTGGGTTATGCTGGTGTGATTGCATGTGTTAGCACTCACCTTTTACTCTCTTGATTTGAATCTCACAGTTTACTCCCTTTCTTCCCATGTTATCTTCATAACAACTTTATGCTTTTCTGAACTACCTGTACAAATGATAACAGATCTTAAGTTATGACAGGCAGGAAATTTCACGCACTGGTTTGCAGCTGGGTCCAATACATTCAGCCACTTTCTTTCCCCAAATTCTTAATCCCAAACAAATCTATCTGTGGTCTGCTTCCTTCTCTCTGCTCTTTCTGAGGGCCCTGTTGTTGGCTTGTCTCTTACAGCTTGTCGGTGTTTGCTTCTCTAGTGCAGACAATGTAATGTCCAGTCTCTCCTGACTACGGGGACTAATCTGTCTGTAAGGGAGCCTTATGTACTGTATACCAACCAGGCTGTATTGACTTCATTGCTTTTAGATTAGTCTATAGCACCAGATGGCCTTCTGTCTTTTTGGCACTCTCACAAAATGGCCAGTCTTACTCTGCTGCTCCTGGGATGGTGAGTATTTGCACATGGGGGATGATAGCTGCATTCAGAAGTCTTCCCTTCTCTGCTAGATTGTTTTGGATTTAGAGCAGAGACTCCTGGATGCTCAGGTAGCATATCCTGACCCAGTCTGCCCCTTTTAGATAAAACAAATATTCTTCTTATTACAGGGGAAGAATCTAACTTGACTTTTCCACTACATCTGGAAACAAGCATATAGGGCTTTCTTTTCTCTCTGGATACATACCTAGATATACTGGAGCTCAGAATGAGCAAAGATATTAGGAATGTGCAGTTAGCAAAACAAGGAGTAAAACTAGGAAGAGTTTGTTGCAGACAGCTGGGGATCATTCAGCTTTGTGTGATTTGATCTGATGGTTAATGATGAGCTGAGACAAATCTGCTGTTGAAAAGTGACTGTAGAATAAGTAGATTCATCCTCCTGGAGATCCTGTCGGAGAGGCCACTCCTATGACAGCTCCCACAGAACTCTAATTGCAACCTCTGTCTAGGAACATAGAAGAACAGCTCATGACATTGTCCCCTACGGCTGTCCAGCTGCAGCAGCAGCTCTTTGCTTTGCAGATGTTAGCAGTTACAGCAGCAGGTTACAGCAACTTGGGGCATCTCTATTCCACAGAAGAAAGTGAAATTAGCTCTGAAGGGGATACTGCAACTATATGTGACAATTATGGGCCGTAATGGTGATGTGTTCTACCTGTGATTTTCTAATCACAGCTGCATGTTCTTTTGCAAATGTTGAACATTCCTCCCTACCCACCGAACTCGGGAGACATGAACTCTAGCAAAGAAGATAAATGGGCTAAAAAGGTGGAGATATAATTTATGACAAGGAATTCGTAAAAATGTAGAAATCAGAGTGCAAACATCAGTTTTCCCAGGAGGCAAGATCCTGAACTCTTGCACCTTGCCTCTTCAATGACCCTTACCTCAGCAGTCCTCCTTTTCCAAAATGACCTCACACTCGTTGTCTGGTCACCTTCTGTAGAACCAAAGTGAGAAAATAAGATGGCATTAGCTCTATTAACACATTTGGTCAAGTGAAACAGAGAGATGAGGAGTTAAGGCCTTGTCATCTTCTGTGCTGAGCTGATGCAACAGGCTCTGCTGGGGCGCTGAGGTCTGGAGCGGTACCTGGCTAGTAACAGTCAAAACTTTGTTGTCCCTGTTTTCATGCACTGTAGTTAATATGGATCATTTTGTGGCTTCCACAGTATATGACAAGACAAATTATTTGCAGTGAGCTGCTTCTGTACAAGTGGTCAACACACATTTCATTACAGAGCCAACAACTAACATATCAAAAGTGAAGACCTGGTACTTCATTTATTCACTTTCCTTCACATTATTTTCCTGCCTGTTCTTTTTTCAATGTTTCGTCAAATAGATCTCTTTGCTGATTTTATGGAGAGAAAACTAACAAGGGATTCTTGGTCTGAGTGGTCAGTATATTAGCAGATAGCTCATCTTTGGTCTAAGGTCAAAGTGTTAGTGGATGACTGTCCTTGTGAGCTTCCCCTCTCCATTTCTGAATGATCTTGAGAAGTTTATACCAGAAAATCAAAATTATGGATTACTAAACTTAACCTGTGGATCTCCGTCTTTAATCTTTTGAGGAAAAAGACATTAAAAGAAAAATGTGAAATATTTTTATATCATACAGGAGGCAATAGTTGATTTCTCAGTTGAGTTGTCTGAGATAATTCAAATACTTTTAGAAGGAAAACAATCCAGAGGACTGTCTAGCCAAATTCATCCATCATCATGCATGGGAATTTCAAAGTGCCCATGGGGTATACAACACCCAAGCAGGGGGAAGTAACTGTTTGAATCACTCTTAAGGCTTTCTTAAAAACTGCACTCTACACGCAGTCAATGTCATCGGAACATTTTTTCCTTGAGGGAAAGAGCTGAGCAGAGAGACTAGTGTTCTAATGTTCTGAAAAGTTCACTCAGTTATTTTCCCTCTGTAGGGGCAAAGGTGCTGAAATAACTTTAATTTTACATCTGTGTTTTCAAGTTCATTTGAACATAAATATTGCTGGTTGCCTGTTCTTTCTTTCTTTCTTTCTTTCTTTCTTTCTTTCTCAATGCATGGTATATGTAACTTTTGTACAACCTGGAAATTCTTCTCTTTCTAATGTGCAAAAGCAACTGTTTGCAAATCATTATAACATGGCCTCAGTCTAGGTAGTGTTCCTGAAGAGCACAAAAAAATAATTTGGAACACTCTTCTGACCACGTGATCTTCAAAAATGGCCAAAACCCCCTCAAGCTGTGAAGGGAGAATGGCTCATCCACAAATGAAACGCCAGGCTACCCAGGAAGGTAGTCCTAATTCTCTTGATTATATGTTTGAATGTGCTCTAAACTAGTCTCTTTTTTCAACTGCATGTAGAAATAAAAGCTACAGCAGTCTCAAAACAAACAAACAAACAAACAAACTTATCAAAAATACCCATCTTTTGCAAAGATTATTAATGCAACTCAGCATATGCTTAACCCAAGTGTAGAAGGCAACCCCCTTGTAAGCACGAGAGGATGTTGGTATTTACGAGACATTTTGGTAGGGAGAGATAAGGGTTAGTACTGAGAAACAGGGACATTATGTGAAACTGGTGTCCTGCACTATTGCTGTGGAAGTTTATTCCCAGCAAGCTACATGAGAAATTCAGAAAATACTCCAGAAGTTTTGCACTAAAAATCTGTGGAATAAATAAATAATTTATTCTTCTGCCAATCAGGTTTTTCCCAGTAAAGGTTCCTCTTGACTGACCAAGACAAAAAGGGAACATGTTACCACGGCCTCGAAATCCCTGTTGCTCAGCTTAAGTACAGCAGTGAGTTGAGAGGACAATGTTTGTGTGTTGTAAGATTATGGAAACTGTGTGCAGTGGAAGGCTGGATGTTAGCTGGGTGAGTGAGTAGACTCTGAGCAATAAAGCATTGGTGTATGACAGTAGAACACAACACTGAAGGGGTATCATATCATATGGGCTTCTCTAGACTGGAAAGGCAATGTAGGTTAGATAAAGTCAAACAGACAACGTTCTTTGCTTGTCATAGCCTCAGAGGGAAGCTGCAGGTTGAAGAGATTTTTCTGAATTTCTCACAAGCTGAGTTATTGATTAATGCTAGATATTCACCTCTTCAGATAAAGCCCAGGTTTTTTTGCCTGGTAGCAAGGAGAAATTAAATAAACAGCCATTTTTCTCAAATCTATCTAAATAGATTTTTTTTTAAATATATTAATAGTGTTCCTATGCCAAGATTTTCCTTGTTTTTTTGAGCATTATGGCCAGCCAAGGATCACCATCAATAAGACGACTATCCCTATTTAGATCAACTGGCAAACATAAAACCCATCTGTGTGTTGTTTAACAGGTGCCATTTTAGATCCATGGGGAGCAAAGCAAGCTTTGTACAGATGGACAGTTATTCATTGGACCCGTGCTAGCAGTATAATATCTATTCAGCCACTGCTTGCCTACAAGCTCAACATTTGAAAGAGTCAGTGAAAAATGTTTTCTGAGAGGGAAATAGGAGGAGGAAGCAGAGGAAATTCCATTAAAAATTGGCTTACTCTCACCAACAGTCTCATTTTGATCAAAAATGCAAGTTCTGGCGAGTGTTCTGGGAATCACTTGCAGCAACCCAAAGGCTTTAATTATTAATAGAAATACTACTAAGCAATATACTTTTTGTGTAAAGGAAGGCAGTTCCTTCTGCTGAGAGCAGTTGTATAAATTGGAATGGAAACTGGCAACTCCCATCCACTACGCCAGGTAATGAAGGACCCTTTTCTCCACTTACGTAATCACTTCCTTTGGGTTTTTTTAAATTTTATGGATGACCTCGAGAATGGAGACAAGGGTATATGAATAGTGAAAAAATACATGAAAGAAAATTTCAAAATGTATTTTGGTAAGTCTAGTGAAAAACAATTGGTCGGGCTGACATACTGAAGAGGAATACCTTTTGCTATGGGAAACACTGCAGAGATTCTGTGAGTTACTATGAGTATTCTGTGCGTGTACTGAAGTGAGCCTCTTGACTGCAGCCTCACAGAAATGACTAAGGGACTAATGTAGTTTTCAATAACAGCCTGCTACTTGTTCTGTAGTCTGTACGGAAGCATGTCCACACAGATATTTTGTGCTGCTTAAGCTTAGTAACGGCATCTCCGTGTAAATGATGGTAAGTCTCCAGCATGGCAAAGCAAGCAGTAAGTTCTTGGAGTAAGCCAGCTGAAACTGTTATTAGCACTAACTGCAGTAGGTGAATAGTGATTCAAGCAGTGAGAAACTGCCATTGTGGTTTGGATGTTAAATATAGCATTCTTCGTGTTAAAGAGTGGATAGACTCACAAAACCTAACATCATTTGTTGCAAGACTTGCAGACTTGCCAACTCTCAAGCACTGTGTTGAGCTTCCTGACAATGGCCACTACCTTTTGTCCCACCATGACTTCTAATTCAGGTGAAAAAAAGGAGTGCAAATATAAGCATTACATATTTGATGTTAAAAACTGGGTTGTGAGACCTTGGTAACAGGGGACGTAACAAGGTATTTATGTTATCTATTATTGCTTTCAAGAGAGTCATAATTGCTTCAGGTTGATTAAATTTTAAGATGTGATAAAAACCCCCCTGATGACAGCAATTTAACAAAAAGCCAATTGCACTGGACAAAATTACCATTTCTGTTACTTCTATTAAAGTATACCAAAGGAAAAAAAATGTTTTAAGGACTGAGATAAAACAAAAGGACCAACTTTTGCCAATTTTATATTTCTTCTCTAGAATCAAAGCGTGGTTGAATTGGAAGAAACCTTTAAAGATCATCTAATCCAACTCCCTGTCATGGGCAAAGGACATCTTTCACTAGATCAAATTCTTTAAAGCCCAGTTCAGTCTGACCTTGAATACTTGCAAGCATGGAGCATCCATAGCTTCTATCATCAACCTGTTCCAGTGTCTTACCACCCTCATTGTAAAATATTTCTTGCTTATGGCCAATCTAAATCTACCTTCTTTAAACTACTGCCCCTTGACCTATCACTACATGCCTTGGTAAAAATTCTCTGTTCATCTTTCTTACAAGACCCCTTTATTTATTGAAAGACCACAATAAAGTTCTCTCCAGAGTCAACTCTTCTCCAGGACGAACAAACTCAACTCTCTCAGCCTTTCCTCACAGCCCTCTGGCCATTTCCATGGCCATACTCTGGTACTCTCTCCAACAAGTTGATGCCATTCCTGTGCTGGGGACCCCAGAGCTGGATGCAGGTGAAGTCTCACAAGAGCAGAGCAGAGAGGGAGAATCACCTCCCTAGACTTGTTGGCCACCTTCGGATGCAGCTCAGGATGCGATTGGCTTTCTGGGCTGTAGGTGCACATTATCATCTTTTGTCCAGTTTTTCTCAGAATTTATTATTGTGCAAATACAGCATCCTGGTGATTTGGAAAAAAAATATTCTGCATTTACATCAGGTTGTATACAGAGTTTACTCTATAAACTGTATACAGTCTATTGAGTTTGCATTTTATACAGTTTGCTAACATGCAGGTAAAGAAAGAGAAAAAAAACCAACCTGAAAACAACTCCAAAACCCCACTTTCTGGTTGTTTCCAAAAAACAAAAAAAAAAGAAAAAAAAATAACATCAAACCACAGTGGAAAAAGAAAGGGATATTCATTCCCAGAAGAAAGCATTCAGGATTAAGTTGTGAAAGTGTCCGAGAAAACACAGTTCTCATTATACCATGAAGAGTTGCCTATAATAAATTCACCATCCAGTCCAGTCACTGATGAGCATGGAGAGGGCAGACTCTCAGCATGGAGGAGCAAATATTGCCCATGCTTTATTCCAGAGTTTTAAAGAAGATCCTGATCAGAATTACAGCTATATATATAGGAGGGACTCTTAAGATAAGAATACAAATCAGGTTTTCTTATAGGCCAGTGAGTCAGAGCAAGAAGTGGAAAATTAGGGGCAACCAGAGGCATTCATGTTATGTTTCAGAAAAATAATTTCTGAAAGTGTCTGTAGAGGCCTTGCCTGTTGCTATCATGTTTCTGAAATAACCCTACTGGGCTTTTCTACATATATACATTCATTGATCAGAGACAGAAAGAGAAACTTGAACAGCACTAAAACAACATTGTAACTTGTAACAACATTGCAAATAGTTCTGTTTCAATGATGTACGACGTTGCTTTTACTTACAGGCTTCTCGATGGAATTCTGATCTGCGAAGGAGCATACCTACAATGCAGATAAAAGATGGATAGACATGAAAATATATTTTCTGGTAGTTCTGTCTTCCTTAGTACAAGGAAGATTGTTGCTTCAGACCAACATCAGCACCATAGCTTGGCTCTGCTCTCACCCTGGTTTTACCGGGAGCCTCTCCTGCTCAGAGTTCTTCTCTTCTGTCCTAGTGAACATCATCCACACAGTCCTATTCCTTTGCTGTTCAACAGTCAGACATATCCCTCTGTGCATGTGTTGGGGGAGCCTTTTCTCCTGCTCCCCCTCCTGGAAGGTGCGAGAGAGCCCTGATATGCTAAATGCTCCTTTTTTCGCCTTCCTTTTCCTTTGGAGACCATATGAGGTTTTCTCAATATGCTCCATTGTATTTTTTATCTGCGTTCACTTCTTATTTTGTATTATGAATTCATTTGTTTTCTTTGAGTTTGCTAAGTGCAGCTAGTCTGTGCATGGCTCATTACGTTACTTCTGAACAGCCAGAGCCAAACCACAGCCAGAAGCCCCTGTTAAAGAAGTGGTGTTTTTCTTGCTTGTTCTCTTGCGCAAGGAAAGTAATTGAGTTTGTATAATTCGTGTTTTAAATTCATCCAATAAGGAAAGGAGATTCTTCAACCTGTTTTTTTTATCCCCTAAGTGTGAAAATTAGATTTATCAGTTATTAACTTGTTTATTTTTTTAAGGTATCTAGCTTTGTGTCACTGTTGATTTCACTATTTGCAAACTGGCTTTGTCATTTTATTGATAGCACTTGAGTGAAGAACTCTCTGATAATATATGCAAACTCACAGCTCTCAACAAGCTTTACAGCTCCGTTAATGAGGGGATTAACAAGAGCACTGCAATGTATTTAACCTGCGGCACTAGCTCTGTTTCAATAAGACTTCAACAGCCTATTAAATGGAGTGGGGGCTCAATTAACCCAGACAAAGGCCACTCTACAGAACATGGCAGAGAGGACCACAGTTAGCATCTGCCTAAGCAGCTTGTTCCGAGCTGGAAATAAAGAGGGTGACATGTTCTCGCCCCGAGCTATGATATAACTGAAATGGTGATTCTAGTTCATCTGCGTTGACTGAATAGGTGCCGGCATTGAAACCCACCACTATCTCACCATATGACAGTTTGTAAAATCCGAGTGCACTCAACGGTCACCCAGAGCCTCCTGCCTGTGAGCACCGAGGTATTGTTCCCAGGGAGCTTTCTCCAGCACAAGGATGCAGTGCCGGCATGGTGTTACGTTCGGACAGTCAGGGAACATCACGTCAGTAGATCTTTCAGGGAATGTTTTAACAATCTCCTGCCGGAGAGGGATTCGGCATGGAGGTGTTACTGGTCTTTGTGTAATCTGATTATTTAATTGGCGGTTAAAATAAGAACTGGAAAATGACACATAAGCAGGGTGGGAGAGAAACAATTTTTTTAGAAATGCAAATTGTTCAACAGCAGCACACCTACATTTCTCAGTTCTTGGTTAAATTTCAAGCGTTTGTTTTAAAAGATGTTACTCATACTTATGGTTAAACTTGTGTTGACAATGCTTTACTGGATAAAGTTCTTATCCTTCCTTTGGTTTTGGGATGAGAAGAATGGATTTTTGCTATTCCTAGGGAAGAACTGTCTGCACAAGTCAGCTATTCTTTTATTTGGTAATCTAGGTTTAGGTTTCTCAACACATATTGTTACGGACCACAGGTTTTATCAAGAGATGGCCACTGATGGAAGAATGGCATTAAGATTGTCTTATGTGCCCTGGTGTAAGAATCTAGAGACCATGTTGCAATTATTTGCAAGATAATTGGAAATAATTGCAGCTTTTTTCTTCTTCTTCTATTGGAAAAAGTAGAAAACAACAAAATTTTTAGCTAACAACCAATCAAAAACCGCAAGAATAATAATGTCTACTGCAAAATTTGTTAGATAAACAAAAAAGATAGGGGACATGAATTAATACCTGGATTAATTGTAAATCCTTTCAGAAAACACAACTCTGCTCAAAAGGGTATGACAGTTTTCTTTCATTTCCTCTTTTCCTTGAAGAATGCTATGTGTTCATTAGAAAAAAAATGTGCTCATGAATGCATAAACAAACTTGGTGTATTGCACATGCCATAATCTGGTGACAAGGGCCAATAAATAAACTTGGATTGTTAGCAGAATAGATGGAGGAACTAGGTCTACCAAATGTGGAAGAACTGTATGGACTCTGTCGAGTGCATTAGTGAGTGGTAAGTCCATGGCTTACCTGAAAATAAATGTATATAAGCCATTTCCAGGTTAAAGAATCCAAACTGCATCTGTTTTTTATAGATATCAAGCATGTGGATTCATCTGCCTCATTTTCAGTGATAAGCATGCATAATGCTTTTTTCAGGACCATTTATTCTAGTGCTCTGTACGTTTGACTTTACATGACATTCAAGGCCACAAAAACATAAGAATCCTCCTCTTTTATGCAAGTTGCTTCCAGGTTTATGTGAAGTCTTAGATCTCAAGTCTTCCAAGGCAGAAAACATCTGCATTTCTAATGCAGAAAACAAACAAAAGACAATTTTTTTGCATCCCCTCCAGAGATAATTAAGAGACACAAAAGAGCAGAGACCAAATTACTTTTGTTTTGAGGTCAACTTTAAGTATTTCTGATTATCATAGTAAGGACACGTGCTGCTAATTTTATACTTTTATGCAGAGGCTAATTTTCTTTCCTTGGATCTGTATGTTATTATGGTTTGAGGATAAAATACGTGAGTTACCATAGCAATGTATTGATTTCCAGCAGGGAAAAATAAAGGGAAGTTATTAAATGAACACTGGTTTTCTATTGGGATGTATTTGCTTTACCTTTTTAAGTCTAACCTGAGGTCAATAGGGCATTATTGCCTCTAATCACATCTAACTGGACACACCTCATTGGTAGAATGCATGCATTATTGAAAGTTCTAGAGGCAATGTTGTTGTTTTTAAAAGAGGAGGGAAAATTGGAACAAATTATGCCATCAAATAATAAGTAACTTCATCAGGCCTTCAGCAAGCATGTTATGTAGTTTCTGTAGACTTGTGTGCACTTTCTTAAAGTTTATTTTGATCCCTTGAGCCTTTGGCACGGAGAGGTCCCTGTTGTGCTGGAAATGGTACAAGCATGTAGAAATCAGGATACAGGATGAGCATAGAGGATGTGATGATGGTGTTAGTGATGGTCTAATCCAACAGGGCAATTTTTGGTCTCTTTTTCCTATCCAGTGTATTCTCCCCAACAGTGACAACAGCAGATGCTCTTTGGGAGCAGCATGCAATCCTGGCTACTCTCTGCAGTCCTTTCCTTTTGCATTTCCCCACCATCCACAACTGCTGGATAAGGGATGTTAGAGAATGCATCACTGCCTAATAATGTTAGTATCTGCTTATGGATCTACTGTCCATGTATTTATTCAGACCTCTTTTAACCTGATGATATCTTCTGCATCTACGACTGCCTGTGGCAATATATTCCAGAGGTTCATTCCTGTTGTTTAAAACCAAACTAATTACCTAAAAAATAATTTCTAGGTGGCTCTCCTATTTGTCGTGTAACCCCTTGTTCAAATAGTTTGGAACTTGCTGCATAACTACTCACCTTGTCCATTGCCATCATAAGCTTCTAAACTGGTCTGCCAGTTCTCAGCCATCTGCTGTCCAACTTGGAGTTCCATCCAGTTCAGCCTCTCACAAAGGAGGAGTTCTCTCTACATAATTATTATATTTGTTGTTCTCCATACTTTCTTAACTTTGCTCCGTCATTTTTTTTTAGGTATGAAACTGCAAATAGTAGTTAAATAAGTTCTTGCTTATCATGTGCATAATTTTCTACTCATTCTTTCCTTTTAAATCATGGTCATTGAATGATAATAACGACTTAACCATAAGACAATAACACATTAGGCAAAGTGATAGGAGAAAAAATTGCTTAGCACATATTGCTACTCCTCCTCTTCCAAACAATTTTATTGTCATTTGGAAAAACATACACAGTATATAAGCAGCAGATAGATCTTTGCTCCCTGCCAGTGCCTTACCAGGTATGCTGGCTTTCAGCCAGACCAAGTTAACTGGAATTCAATTAGCATCTTTGACACTTTTAAGCAGTTATTTTTCTACTTTTATTGGCAACTGATTCCCTGTGAGTTTAGCTGCACAGGAATGAAGACGTCTATCAATTTTTCAACTTAATGAATGGCTTTCAGGAGAGGACAAAAATCAGTGTAGTATTGGAGGCTGAAGTGTGAACAGAAAATGGATGAGTTTGTGTATAACAAATAGCAATATTTCAGAATGTCAGTAATATACAAATTTTACAAAGTATAAATCATAGGAATAGCCATTAGGAAATCCATCATGTTCTCTGCTAAGGAAAAATATCAACAGTGTTTTTTCTGAATTCTTACGAAGTGTCAGGGAACAGGAATGCATTGCAATATGGGCATTTGAATGAGGCAAAAAAAGAGAAAGAGGATGAAGGCAAAAATATAAAGGCTAGGGGGAGTTGAAAGAAAGTACACAAAAAAACCCCCAGTCCACACAAAGATATTTCTCACAGACAATTTATCCATACAATTAAGAATTATGGTTTGTGGAATCAATCCCACATTCCCCCGTTTCTAGATCTTCAGGTGAAAATTGTTTCCTTCAAAGGATCACCAAGCCTGGTGAGAGGTTAGATTGTGCAGCTTTTGACTGTTACAATAAACCAGGAGTTCAGGAAGAGACTGAGAAGCACCTGAGCAAAGAAAATGAACATCTTTCTGGGATACTTGGATAGCTGCCAGCTCACACATTAAGCTCTGTTTTCCAAACCAATTGTTCTGTTGTTTCGAGTGAAAATAGTCTTCATCCTCTGCCTGGGCTTCTTGTTTTCCACAAAATGAATTTGCCAGCCTAAACATATGGGGTTTTTTTCTATAGTTTCCTGATATATCAGCATGTACTGTGGTATAAGCATTGATATAATTTATATAAACAGGAGAAGATGATGATAGGTAAGCATTACAGAGCTACTGGAAGATACTCAGAAAATGCTGTTTGATCATGTTTTTTGCTTTTTGTTGTTGTTTTGTTTATTAAACACTACTTTGCAATGAACAAAACAGCTATTAATTATTAGCTAATATTTTTAACATTGGACTCTGTCTCAGGGCTAAATACTGCTAAATGCTGCTAAATCTACAATATAAATGCCCAGAATAAAAGCTATTAGACAATATGAAAGCTGTAATTATACTATTAATTGTTCATGTCCTGGAAAATGTTTGCAACAGATGCCAAAGGTGGGATTAGGTACATGCCAGTAAAGCCTCACTTATGGGTGGTTTACAAATGCTGTAAATTACTTTATGATTATCAAAAGGATACACATATGAGAAAATGTGTGAATGAGCTTGAGTTTTTCAGCCAAATAAGAAATAGGGAAATTGCTGTACTAGATCAGACCTACAGTTAGAGCACAACATCCAGTACCTGACAATGAATGACACTAAGGGGTATATTATCCTCTAATAATTAAGTTCTAGTGAACAAGGTTTAGCATCCCTTCAGGAATTTTATGGTTGGTTATGGTATATATGGATTCTCTTGATGTCTGTATAATGAAGTCCAATCCACAGTTTCATCTTATTGTGTTCTTGGTTTCTTGGCTTCCTGTGACAGTTTTACAGTCTAGCCAGAACCTGTGTGGAAAATATTCCTCAATTTTTTTTTTTTAATATCTTCCAATGTAAATGAATGTTCCATTTATCCTCATAGAGTAGAACTCTCCTGTACTGTGCATTTTTTAAATAGACTTCCACTTTAATTCTCTCTTTTCATGGTCTCTCCAGTAAAAAGGACCTGAATGTCAAATAGGTTGTTTCCTGTACTTCTGAATATTGCCTCTCTGCAGTTAAGCAGGATAAATGGATTAGGCGAGCGTGTCATGGTTGTTTCTGTGATTCTAATCACTGACTTTACTTAGGATTTTGTCAATTACTCGCGTAGTTATAGAGAGTTTGTGTCAACAGGAGCTAGAATGACGATCATTGACCTTTGCTTTTGTGCTTTTATTGGAGCTGAAAGAACTGAGACGGAAGAGGAGTAAGAAATATGTTCTTCCTCTCAGCTTCATCAAACTACTTACGATCTTTTGTCCTCATCAAACCTCTATCCATTTTTTGTTCAGAAACTTTTTTGAGTATTTGAAAACATGCCAGTTCTGAACGTTTATGAGAAGAGATGCGAGATCTGTTGTACTTATGATCACAGAAAAGATTTTCATTCTTTTAGCCACTTATCTATTGAATGTGAGAATAGATGCTGGCCTATGTACATGGGAGTTAATACCTTAATGAACTTGGGAGCATTGAACATACTGACAATGAAAATGAATAGCTCACAGCCAGCAATTTTCTCAGGTAATCTGATGGAGTGGTGGTAATTTGATCCACTGATTTTTAATGTTTTCTACACATGTATAGACAGATACATTGGAAATATCTGTGTTTCTTAAAGCTGTAGGTGGTAATGTTCATTCTGTAAATTTTTCACAAAACAATAGCCCCAAGTCTTTGGGTTTCTCTTCTCTTGTTGATGCCATGTCATGGTGGCCCAGTTATAGATAAGCATTACTTGCTGAAACCAGCTCTGACTCTGCTAGGCTAAGTCAAAATCCTCCACTGATTTTGGATTCACACACTCAACCGCAACTTGACATTAGGGAAAAGAGGAGATAAGCAACTACAGGAGGGAAAGTGAGAGAAGGAAACATGTGTGATGGAACTGCTTGTCTCAGGCTGTTTGTGGATGGCAATTTGCTCAGATTTGGTACGTTTTGCTTTGTTTTGGCTTAACTGGTTTGCACTGTTGCTATGTATGCTGCTGCATTCTCTGGCTTTCTGTGTGGCCTGCACTACTGGTGAGAAGTGGAATCTTGTTTTTTCAAAAGGCTGTCCTGTGGGTCAGATCTGTGCATGGGCTTTTAGAAGCAAAAGCTTAGCACTTGAATTTGAACTGAAAAAATACAGCTGCTACTTCTTTCATTTTAGATAAATTTTCTTCACTCCTGTAGCAAGAAGTTGTGGTAACTGTTATAAAGGTAGTTGCATATATAATGCTACCTCCAGTTATTTATTTCTGGGAAAGATGTATTTCTCCATCCATGCTGGCCCCAGAGACCTTATCATGTCCACCTAGAGCAGCTCACTGCCAGTGTAATTTCAAGTGAAATGTCAGAAAGTTAGTTTGCAAGTTCTTGAATTTGAGTAGTTGAAGGGGAGGGTTGAGAGGAGGTGGTGTTGGCTGGTTTTTTTCAGAGATGGGTGTTTGTGGTTTCATTTGTTTGTTTGGGGTTTTTTGTAGGGGGAGTTACTTTGGTTTTGTTTTGTGGGTGTCTTTTTGTTTTATTTTGGTATTCGCTTATATTGATATATATTCACTCTTTTTTACCAAAGAACGTCTGTCCCTATAAACATCTCAGTAAGGCAGGGTTATCAATGATGCTGGTGAAAAGATCAGTAGTGGCTTTAATAGAGTGTGGTTAAAGATCTGTGTGTGGAACATTGTAATAGGCTTCAGCTCATGTTAATATAGGGGTTTTATTCTTTTTTTTTTCAGACATTAAATTCATCCCTGTAGACTTTAGAACTTGATACAATAAAGGAGGCTTGTACTGGGTACATCCTCTACATCATGCCCAAGATTTTAGCTGAACACAGATCTCTGAAGACAAAAAGCTGCTTTTCTCTGTCTGCCTTTTGCTACACTCAGTCCTTTCAGTCAGTAGTAAACAAAGGAAGAAAGGACTTTTCTAGATATTCATTTAATCAAAAGTGTTAACTGTAGCACTCTTTCTGCTAAGGGGAAATTGTAGTATTCATTTGACTCAACAGGGAATGATAAAGGTAAAAATATAAAGTAAACAAAATTACCTTTTTTTGTTTTTTCTTTTGTGTTTGTGACAACAGATGTGACTGGACCATCGTGATCCTGAGTACACTGAAATACTGACCATAACACTAGTTTTCATACCCTTTTAGCCTTCCTGGGTGGGGAAATGCAGATGTTATTTCTCTGTCATCAAGGGAAAAGAGACTGACACTTCTTAATGTTAAGACAAGGCTGTCAGACCCCACTGGAAATAACGAAGTTTGACAGTTCCTGGGTTAATACTGCAAGTACCAATCCTGTAAATTTCAATTAGCCCTGACAGCAGTAGGGCTTAACGTGATGTTTATGTGAAGTGGTATGTTGGTAGCTTTACTTCACACTTATGAGGAAAAGGATCTCTCTCTCCCTCCCTGCCCCCTCTCTCTCTGACACACACACACACAGAGTAGGATTCAGCCTTCATCCTATTCATCTTAATTATTTCTTGAGATGTCATGAAGATACTTTAAGTGTCTCAGACTGTCTCTGTGTGGACAGACTCAGGAATCCAGCTATTCAGAACATATATATTAAGCATAGGTGCCTAAAACTTGCCACAAAATATTCTAATTTTAGCATTTAAAATTTTCACAAATGCTCCACTACCTGAGCTCTGTGGAGTTCTGGTAAAGGCAAGACACCAAACCTGATGCACACCTTCTCATAAACCTGGTTCTGGCATAGTCCTACTGTTGCCTTCCCCTCTGGAAAATGCAGCTTTGACCAGGAGCAGCTTTGCCAGCTAACAATGCTTTGTCCCTCCTCTCCTTTCCCCTGCGGTATGAGCCAGTGAAGAGGTACCTCTGTGACACAATGTGATCACAGCTGTGCAGCCACTTGGTTTAGATCGTTATTGATGTCCACCCCAACTTTTATCAGCAAAACATTTCTTTTTTGCTATGTGTTGTGTCAGTTCCCTGAATGAAATAAGCTTTTACGGGCAAGAAGTTGTTTTTTAGCTGTGTCCGTGCTAGCACTCTTGCTGACGTTAGCGATGCTGCATGAGAATCACACCTCTAACCAACTCCGTGCTACACACTGCTTTACCGGCAAAAGTTTCTAGTGCCATCCTGCTGTCATGTAGTCCTCCATGTCAATTTGGTGCTAAATATAGGTGTTATGTGTGAAAATTTTGGCCTACCTGCTGTTCGTAAGAGAAGTCAACAATACGCCTCAGCTGGGCAGAGGTTCCTCTAGCAAAGTGCAAACATGTTACCAACAAAAAGTTATCATATCTATGCTTGAAATGACCACAGGTATTATTTTTATTAAACAAGTAAATGTGACACATATAAAACTGTGGGACAAATAACATGTAGATGGGCTGAGAAGGTACTGAGCAGTGAACTTCTGTCAGTGGCTTCCTTGTTAGCTGTCAGGACAGACATTTTGTCCATGGGATCTCAGGGATCCCATCAGGACAGACTTCCCTCTGCTCCCACTGAGACAAGTGGGAGATGAAGGTATTGAGTACATTGGACAAAAGAAAAATACCTCTAGGGCTGAGTTCTCTCTTAGCAATTAAAGATAGCAAAAATATATGTTAAAGACACATGTTAAAGATAGCAAGAGCCCGAAAAGGACACCTAATTTTTAAGTTCTATAATAAGACTGAAGCTGACCCTTTCGGCCCTGCACCACCTCTGGTTCTCTCCTGATCCCACACTGCAGTGGTTGAACTTGCTGAACCAATAGATCATTATGCAGCAAAAGTAGGAACAATTTAGTGCTGAATTTGCTCCAGAGCTGCTGCCATAGAGTAGAAGTATAAGGCTGGAAGAAGCGATATGACATTGGAATGTGCTGGTAGGAGTAGGGCAAGAGAGAAGCAGATCTTTCAGGTGATGGCAAGTTGTTAGACATGAGATTTATCTGTATTTTCAGCAATCTTGTATTTAATTCTGCTCAAATCTTATTTCAGCATGCAATCTTATCAGTCACAAAATCAGGGAGGTATGCTTAAAATTTTATGATAATATGATAAATCTAGGCTGTGTTATGTTTTTCATATGTCTTGGGCACCAAATGCAGCTGTCAGAAGAAAGATATTTGAGTTGTTTAGCAAGTTGAAATTTTATTTAACTGAAAATCTTGCCATTCAAGAATGATTCCTGCATGGATGTAAGATAATCAGAATGAGATACTGTTAAGGAACATATTCTGAAAAGTCACAAACTTGAATAAGTGGGAAATGTAAAAGTTTTGGATTTGAAATGAAGTTATCTGATGTTAAAATACAAATTAATTTTGAGGCTAACATGGAGCATTTTCTCATTTTAATCTACAGAGTTGGAAATGTGGAAAAATTAATGAAAATCATTGTTTGCCTGTGGAAACTGTGAAAGAAATGCATTCTTCTACTGGGAAAAAATCAAATAGTTTAAATATTGCTGTACATATTCATTGTGGTACTCTGTGTATGCTTTAATTTATCCTGTAGTCTGTCTGTCTTGTATCCTTCCGTTCTTCCTCTTCCCACCTCCCTTGTTACTTGTTAGGTGATTTACTTAACACTTTGCAAGTGCCTCTTCTGTGCTATGCATATGCAATTTATCAGAGCTTCTTAGAACAGGTGTCCTCAGGAGAGGAAGTCTTTTTCCCTCCTGGCCACACTTTCTCTATACAAAGAGCAAGCTGCAGTAATTGTCTCAAGAATTTAGAGTCAAACAGTAAAGGCAAAGGTCCTCTTTTTTGCCTTGTCTAGCAAATGTGCTGATTCACTGGCATTACCTACTTCAGAGAGCTAGTTCCTCTTCAGAAGTAAGAAAATTAAAGTTCCTCGCTTGAAATAAGGAAAGACGCTGTTTTTCCTTGCTCTTTGATTGGGGACTCCTACTGTCCTGGAAGTCTTTAAGTTACATGTCTTTTAAAAATCAAATTTTTGGAAGGATACAGTCCTGTTATAGCTTTGCTCTGCTGAATTATTGAAGGTTTTATAATAACTTCAGCGGGATAAAATCAAACCAACAATGGATACAGTGCAAAATCCAGTCCTGTATCTTTTGTATTTTTACTGTTGTTTTCACGTGTCCCACAACCCATCCCCATTTTCGCAGACTGCTTTTAGGAAGAGACAACAATCAGACAGTGAAGTCATAGTAAATTGTGAGGGGAGTGTTCAAGTCAGAAAGACATTTGCCTCTCTTTGCTTCCACCAGTTCAAAGGTTTTCAAGCCTCTTGCACCAGCACTATGCTGCTTTGCAGTGCCAATGTTTTTCATTACTCTTCCATGTTTGTGATTTTGCTTCTGTCTCTGGCATGACATAATGTAACATACGACAAAATAACTCCTGTAAGTTCGTGACTCAGAAAAGCTTAATCTTCTACCATTTGATTCCAAAGAGTTCAGTGAGTAATCTTGTGTGAAAGCAAGAGTACTCCCTGTTGCTTACTCAGGAGTTTTTGACATGGTTTAACTTTAGATTCCACTGTGATGTCATTCAATTCAAAGCTTTTATACTTGTAGATATTTGCATAGTACAGGAATTCATTGTTCCTCTCCTTTACCTTTTATTTTCCTTCCGTATCTCCTTTTCATAGTTTTTTGCACATTGAAAACAAAGGAATAAAAGTATATGAATAGCTAGCATGATGCAAATCAGTTGCAAGTTTTACACTGTAACGTTGGCTTGCTTTTCATGTAAGAATATTTTTGTACAAAATAAATCTTACAAGAGGAGAACAAGCCTGGAATTTCTTATATTGAGTCATTTTATAAGAAATCTCTGGTAGCTCACAAACCCCATGTATACCCTCTTTCCAAGTAATTTCAGGTGTTAGAGCCCCATAGTCAGCCTCATGAGCTGTTCTTTTATTTGTTCAACTCAGAGTGCCTCCTCATCTTAGGCACCAAAGACACTCAACAGTGCTGCTTTGAGAACACACTACAGTGCAAAATGTGTGTGTGTGTGCCTAGCTTGGCAGAGCGCGAGTTTGATTCTGCAAAGCAATGAATGCTGCTCCTGACCTAAGTAGCCTTGTCCTCAAGCATGTGTATTAATAACACACTTGCTATATATGTGTAGGCTGAGGGCTTCATCCTGAGTGGATGTCTGCACTGAAAGTGGGACATGGCAGACTACAGGATTTGTGTAGCTCACAGTTCTTCTCAGAGCTACAGTGCATGCACAGCTTTGAGAAACCAATCTCCATTTCCATGCAAAAATTTAGTCATCAAAAATTAGAGACCACTTGTGAAATCATGAACCTTGGCAATGCTGTGGTTCTCAGTGTGCTATCAGAGCCTGCTAGAAAAGCACATTTTACATACTGCAAAAGAAATCAGGTGTTTCCAAACTCCCAGAAACTACTGAAGGGAATTCCTTATCATAACCAGACAAGCATTTAAAGTAAAAATTGGTTGCATTTTCTGTTAGTGGTGACCTTTACTAAGAAACAAAAATTGAAAGTAGCGTAACTCGTGAACCTTCACTGAAGGCAGTGAAGCTGTTAAGAAAAGAGAGGATATGGCAAAAGTTTGAGACCTTTCGAGAGGTGGGCTCTAATGGATTTAAGACACTATTGAGCCAAACTCTTTGGCTGGAGTTTATATCTTCATTTGTAAGTGACAGACAGAAGTCCTTCCTTGTACATCTTATTTCAGTTTATGGGTGCCAGCCCACCTCTTCCGGTAAGAGAATAAATGGGAAAGAGTAGGGGAAGATCGAGGGAGAGGTGAGAGGTATGAAGGAAAGTGATTGAAGTCAGTACTGTCCTACACCTGTCAAAAAGAAATAGAACAATTATGTGCTGTGAAGATCAAGAAAAATGTGTACTTAGTAATTTTCTTTCAGCATTTGGGGTCAATATTCTTAAAAGTGTAAATGAGCAGTTTAATGGAGAGAATTAAATGAAAGGCCAAGTCCTGTAACACAGCATTATTCGTTCACTTCACCACAACCTGGTTTTAAAGGTAGCTGAGTCAGTCCCACCCAGATCTACCGGACTGTTACCAGCCTTTACTGGTAAGGAACCAGCTTGGCACTTTCTGTTGCATTCAGTCACTGCCAGCCTTACAGCAAGGAGAAACTGGTGTGATTGGGAATCAGGGCAGTTGCTGCAGTGACTGTCAGACCCAGTTCTGGCCCGTATGGCTGTAGAGGCAGAGCAAGAAGCTCACCAGGGCTGTAAATTTTCATGAAACAGTTCTGCATGAGAAGCACACAAGACCAAGTCAAGTGGCATGGTTGTAATGATCAAATGTTCTTTAAAAATATTTTTTAAAGAAGTGCATGGACGTTCCCGGGGCAGGAGCATGTCTAGCTATTTGTTCATTGAGGAAAAATAAGATAGAGTAGAATGCCTATTTTGTTATGCAACAGTTGATCATGACAAAAATTTAGGAATTATTCCTCTGACAGTATTATATAGAGACAGACTGAAGGAGGAAGAGCTGAGAATAGATGGGAAAGTGAGTGACCTGAAATTTCACATTAATGTGAAAGCCAACCTTCGCTTTATTCTGTACAAAAGAAGACCAGAGGAATAGAAGCACTGAGGTTAATTTAGGTAATCATCCAGAGAGGACAAGGAGTGTTAAAAAGCTCATAACCCCTTCTCTGAATCACTGTCTCAAAATCCAGTACTTGAGACCTTGCAAGCCTTGAAAACAGGCAAACATTGGTCCTTTCTCATTTTGAGATGTTTTTTAAACATAGAATCATAGAATCTTAAGGTTGGAAAAGACCTCTAAGATCAAGCCAACCTCCTCCATTTAACTTGTTCAAACTTAAGTGGGTTACAGGGCTACCACTACTTTTTTTCTCTTAATGTTTTCTTCCTTTGACGTAGGCAGCTTTTCAGTTGGAAAAAATGAGAATCATGAAGTCATATAATTATTTAGGTTGGAAAAGATAATGAAATTCAACTGCCAACCCAGCACTGCCAAGTCCACCATTAAACCACATCCCCAAGTGCCACATCTACACATCTTTTAAATACCCCCAGAGATGCCAATTCCACCATTTCCTGGGCAGCCTATTCCAATGCTTGGCAACCCTTTCAGTGAAGAAATTTTTCTTAATATCCAATCTAAGCTTCCTCTGTCACAATTTGAGGATATTTCCTCTTGTCATGTCACTTGTTACTTAGCAGAGAAGATTGACCCCCACCTGGCTATAACCTCCTTTCAGGTAGTTGTAGAGAGCAATAAGGTCAACCCCGAGACTCCTCTTCTCCAGGCCGAACAACCCCAGCTCCCTCAGCTGCTCCTCATCAAATTTGTGCTCCAGACCCTGCACCAGCTCTGTTGCCTTTCTCTGGACACACTCCAGCCCCTCAATATCTTTTTCGTAGAGTGGGACCCAAAACTGAATGTAGGATTTGAGGTGCAGCAATTTTTTTCTTAAAATAGTACGGTTTTTCTTAAAATAGTAGGATTTTTCTATAGTGAATTAAAAAACCTTTGAGCTTTAGTTCAAAACCCTTCAAATCAGCTCATATGGTGGGAATGGAAACGTTCATGTCATCCTTTGGCACCTTTGATGCCTCTTAGGTTCAGATCAACATGTGGCATGGAGACCTTTGGAGCTGTGATATGTAACTCAGGCATCTTTGCCTTAGGCTCCTTCAGTTTTCCTTCTGGTCCTTTGATAAGGATGTCATAGAGATGACACCTTTATATAAAAAATGTGCAAGTCTCTCTGATCAGGTAACTCAAGGCAAATCATTTGCTTATGCAAGTTAAGTAAAATACCCTCTTCTTTGGCAGTAAGTTCATCCCATCCACAAATGCCTGTCACTTTATGTCCTGATCTGTGAGTTTTGTTTCTACACTGCAAACATGTTGATGCAAAAGTTCCTCCTGACACTGTTCAGTCCCACTTGTTTCAGTCTATGCTGCATGAAAGAGACATTTTCCAGCACCTGTGTTCTCACTGGTGCCTTCAGCAAAGCCCTGCAGATGAACCATTAGAAATACATGCTGACCTTAACAAAGAAGGAGCCGACATACTTCACTCATAATACCCAGAGAGCAATCAGACAGCATCCCAGTGACATTCATCACAGCTGCTGGCAACAGCCTTTAATTCATCTGGTATTTAACCAGGGTGAAATACCCTGTAGCTATATCATGTTTGTTGGTGTTAGATGAACCCAGCTCATCACCCGCTCACTAAAGTTCAGGATTTAACACCAATCTGTGGTCTGCAGGCGGTTCATCTCCTGCACAAAATACTTGTCTCCTCTTTGTCCTTTATTATATTTTTTATTCACCATAACCTGTTTTCTAAACTCTCCTCTGCTCACCTCCAACACGTAATTGAATTCCATTTGCCTGGATTTGGGAGCTACGATACATTCTGGCACAAGTCAGAGATGTAGCCCATCAATGACATCATGAAGCCCAGTGATTATAGGCAAATTTTCCAGTTTTCATTGTTAAAAGTTAAGAATATTCAATGGGTGAAAACTGCAAGTGTTTTAGTGTTTGAACACTAAAATGATGTGGCTGCAGCATCCTTTTAAAAAGATGGATGGGAATGGGAGATAATTAGGAACAATAGCTCAGATAATGAATAGCTATGTGTGTCATACGCATTCACTTCTGAGTCTTTACAGGAATTAACTGGACTTCTTTCAGTGTGATTCTGATCAAGAGAAGTCAATGAAAACTAATCAGTCATTGGGGGCTAGAGCAAATCTAGTGGGTATTAAACATGGCTTGGTGCAGTCCTATAGGATGGCTTCCCCTGATTTTATGATACTTACACCCTTCTGCATATAGGATGTGTTCTAACTGAATGCTCTAATGCTGTAAAGTTGGAAAAGTAAAACTTTCTGGATTGAATCCTGGTTCCATTGAAGTGTAGAGGCTTCTAATGATTTTAATGAGGCTGGTTTCATGCCCTGTGTAAGTCTAGGTACAAACCACATTATTGTTCAGATAAATTTTTAGGGAGAAAAAAAGCATGTAGCCTAACTTTGAACACTTCATTTGCACAGTTCCATATGCTTTGAATCTAATTTAGCATTCAATATATCTAAAAGATGTCAACAATTTTTTTTCTTAAAATTAACCGTTTCTATAAAAAAAATACCGACTTCTCCTTCCTCCAAAGACCAGCTTCACCAACTTCATTAGGCTAACTGGAAGCCCTAGACAAGTAATCTTCTTGACCTTGGAAACAAGAACAGGGACTCAATAACTCTATAGAAAACACAAGGAGGGAGTTGTGAATCTTATATGAATGATGCTAGAGGCAGAAGAAAATCCACATTGTTCAGAGGAGGATCAATTGTTCTAGGCTATCTAAAAAGTTAAAACAGTAAAGTACATTTTTATGGTTCCCAGCCCCCAAATAACTAGATTTATACAGTAAATCTTGGTTACTTTTTAAGGCAATGGCAAGATTTGGTCTATGTTTCCAAATTTTTCATCACAGTGTCAAAGGGTGGAAATATTCTCTTCCTTTTTTTTTCCCCCCTCAGATTAAAGAATATTGAGGTTCCTGGATGATCATTTGACACTGGGAATTCAGTACATAGACAGAACATCAGGTACAGTGAGATTATTGTTAAAACCATAACAAAAATTGTCAACATTGTTAAAATAGTGCCATTAAATTTGACAAAATGCCAGCATTGGTGCAAGGGGTTTAATTCTGTATTCATCAACACTGAGCAGTCACGTGACAGTGCTGAACCAGGCATTCTTACCCTTGGGCTGAATTAACTGGAATGCAAGATGTGGACTTCAAACAATTCATGGACATGCAGGACTTAATGCTGGGTGCCCTAAAATCCCATGTATTGTTTTGTGACCACTCACTTGCACTGAGTTGAGGCAAGGGGATCTCCAGCACTTGGTTGGTTTTTGTATACAGCAGTATAACCACGGCCAGAACAAGCAGTTTATAAACTGTCCAGGTGAGATACTTTCCTGAATATATTGTCATTATCAGTAAAATTCTTGTGATATGTCTCTTTATATAGTGCTAAAGGCCCTGAGTCAGTTGTCAGGGGTGAAACTGTTGTTACCTTTTCCTTCCTATCTGCTGGAGACATGGAAGGCAGAGCAGGAATAGCACAACAGGGTTTGCTCCTCAGCCAAATTCACAGCCTGGTAGTTAACCTGAAGCAAAACCAAGGGTGCATTACATAAATACTGCAGCACCTGTTCCTAAGGTGCTGTAGTCACTGACAAGTAATTACAAATTACTGTTCCTAAGGCACAAATTACTGACATCCGTGGGGAGGGTGCTGTGACCTCTGACAGGAGGGGCATGTGGCCAGTGGGGTGCCAAAACTGCTGTAGCTGGTCCACCAGAGATGGAGACAAAATCCTTTGGGCCTCTGCCCTTTAGCTGGAGCACTCTCTCTCCCCTACACTCAGCAAACACAGATCATTCAACACATCTGTAACAAGGAAAGATGGTGGTGCTGCAGGCAAACTCTTTGCATCTATGGATTGGTGTATTCAAATAGTCCTCTGTGTGACACCTACACAGACAAGTTCAAGCTGATTTGAGTCATCAGATATAAGTATTTAACATAGTGAACATAGAACAGATAAAGCAGTTCTTTGCTAGTATCAGCCCTCCACTGTCTGTGTGTTGACACTTCCCACACTCCGGGATCGATGTTTTATTACTGTGATTTCTTCTCAGTCTTGGTGTTCTGAAATGACCCTTTTAAATCTGATTGGTGCTGCATAGAACAGTATTGAAAGTATTGTGGGTTTCAAACACACACACATTTATTCTTGTGTATGCCTAATAGGTAAATTCAGGATGAGAGAGAAGGACCTTCTTAAAATATCTTTAAGTGCACATGTGAAAAATATGTCTAGAACACGTATTTAGGGCCTATGGTGTTTCCTAGGCATTTGACAGCATGTATGAATATTCTGAAGGCATCGCTCACATAAATGAGTGGGATGTGATTGCAATGAAAGATGCAGTTTTCATGGAGATTTAGTGTAGTAAAGTGTTGAGTGAAACAATGAAAAAACCCTAAAATGTCACAGCACCTATTTGGAGTTTCTGAAGCTGTATTTGACATTTAAACCAGAATTGGTGCTGGAGTTTCATTTTTAAGAACCAGGACACAGAATGTTAGAAGGAGTTTGTGTAGGTGGTTCATTGGAAGTTCGTGTTAAGATCAGCTTCACAACTGTCCTGCTTTCTCTTTGTAGTGAAAGGCAAATTGTGTGGTTTTGCAATACCAAGAATTATGGATGATGTATTAGTTTGAAGGACATTACAAGGGATATCAACAGAAGACATTACACTGGTCATTCCTATTGTGATTATAGTCATAACATTTATTCCAGGTTATGATGCATTGACACATAATATTTGCCATTAATTGCTTCTATTTCATTTTCCAGCTTTACTGCTGTAGTTGCTTTGAGTTTTCTCCCACATAAATCAGTCTGCAGGTCCAGTCATTGCAATGGTGCAGAAAAGCCTACAGTCCCTGCTCCCATCAAACACACACATAGATCCAGTTAAATTCAGCGCTGGTCAGGGATGTTTCCCCTCTGTCTGTCTGCTCTGGTGCAAAACACTGAACGATGCCAGCCCCCATTTCAGTGTGCAGCCACACAGTCCAGCTTGGCAGCGTGCATCCCGCTGTGGCTGGCCCTGAGCAGGCAGTGCTGTCACTGCTGCCACATCAGCTCTGATCTAGTCTGTTTCAGCCTGCTGCTACAGAGTCACTTGAGGGGATCCTTGTGGGGATCCCGAAGCAAAAACACTTCTTGCTTCTAGGATGAATATTTCTAATTTGGACACAAGACTCTCCCCTTTCCTTTTGTGGGATTTGGAGCAAAGACCACTGGCAGTTGTACCACCTGCTGGATGGAGCTGCTGGAGGGTGTCATCTCCCCAAATCCCCTTTTCTGCAGTTCTATTTACAGTTTGGTATAATATATGTATACGCACCAGCTGTGTTCTCACAAAACAACAAAATACTAGGCATGATTACAAAAAAGCAACACTCTACTCCGTGCAAAGAAGGTTGGCCAGGTAGTTCCATTATTGAGGAAGCACTCTTTTTAACCCAGGTGCAGCACATGAATAAATTTTGCCCAAATGCCAGACACATGATGCCTCCTACATTCTTGCAAGATATCCTGCGTTTCTTCCCACTGTACTGGAATAGCAGCAGTATGAAACTACCAAGGTGAAAATGACCCAACAAAGCTGAAGCTCACACACCACAGCTGCTTCCCAACATCAAAACATAGATACATATATATAGATTAAATTGACAGTTGCCTAAGTTTCCTAACTTTTGATGCAGACTTCATCCCTGGGACTACATTAGTTGTTGAGCATTTTACAATAGCAGAAAAAACTGTGGGAACATGCCACTTCAAAAATTAGTAATTTGTAAGGTTAAACTTTAAGCATTCTCCTTTAAATTGTGATCCTGTTAAAATATCAGGGCAAGGGAATTGGATTTGATCATTCTGTTACCTTTTTGTTTGGTGGTAAACAAGTTAGTATGCGTGACTTAACTGTTCAAAGTTTGTTTTTCCCAGATGGATGTGACTCCAAGGATGGACATTGCCTTTGAGTTAGATTTCGCAATTGTCATTGGCTGCATCCTTGATTACTGAAATTAAGAATGGCTCAGACTCTTATCTAAGAAGTGCAGGGCGGAGAGCTAGGTAAATGTTTCTTCCCTTGTCCTATCTCCATGTTGGGACAGGGAGGGGTTTGTTTGCCTAATCAGCCTGTGATCTGAGGGGTTGTTTTGCAAAGGAGCATGTGGGGCTGGTGTCCTTGGGTTCCCAAGCCTGAGGCAGTAGTGCTGGGAAAAATGTAATTGGGGCCCATTCTTAATATGTATAAAGAGGACATAGAATTTTTCTTTTTATAACCAAAGCTAGTCATGCAGAAAAGCAAAAGTAAGTCAGAAATAAGTATTTTATTTATAACTCAGTGCACTAAAACCCAACCAAACAACCCCAAATATAGTCCAGTTCAACCTTTGTTTTATGTTACCATGTTGTACTTGCTCTTCCTTTTCTCAAAATGACAGTTCTGGGATCTTGATGTCGACCTGTGGAAGAGTGATTCCCAGACAGAGCATCTGGCTCCTTGTATGAGTCCTGAGGCAGTTGGTTGTGTTGGGGGCCATGGAGCTGCCTCTGGCTCTGACATGTGGTTGTGTGAGTTGCTTGATGGGGCTCAGTGGTGGCTCTGTCCTGCTGAATGCTGCCTTGTTTTGACTTTCCCATCTCAGTCAGTTTTCACTTCTTAACTATTTTTGTAGTGACCATTCCCTTTAGGAGGTGTTGCCCTTCCCTCCCAGCCTTTTCTATTCCTACAGCTGGGTGCAGTAAGAGCAATGCTGTAAACAGCAGACTCAGCCTGCTGAGGGGCACGGCCTTTCCCAGTGCTATGTCTGATAGAATTTCTTTGGTTTGCCTTCACTTTGCAACTTAAAGCACAATACTTATGGCTCCTTCTTGTCTGAGGAATTTTGAGAAACTACACGTAGGAGTAAGGATGTAGATGTTGAAGGCATGAGGGTGGGGGGGGGTTTGTACAAGTAATGCAAGGAGGATTCAAGGATTTGACTCCTGAAGAAGCCTTAATTGCTAGCAAGGCCAGAGGAAGAAAACATTCTGTGTGTGCTGTGTGCCCTGACTTCTGCTGATCTGGTGTGGGAGTGGTACACAGCACTGTGCAGAACTGAGCCCCTCTGGTCTCAGGGCTGGGTACTGCAGATACATCTACACAGGCACAGAATTAAACCCAGGTTTTCCCCTTAGTAACTGATGTACAACAGTTTTACATGTTAATTAGATTCATGTCAATGATTTATCTTCCCCTTATAGACACTTTTATAGGTCCTAGACACAAGAACAGGTCCAAGAACAGAAATTTTAATCCCCTTCCCCATCCAGCCATTTTCCTAGATCAGAGCCATTAAAGCTGCAAGTGCACAAGGAGGGTATGTAACTCAATTACAGGCGAGAAGACTATACCCAGCTGCAACTGATGTGGAAATTGGGTATGGCTACTGCAAATCACTGTGGAATTATACAAGCTGGCATTGAACAAGCAGCAGGTCAAATTAGCCCTGCACTGAGCTGCATGCTGCTGTGCTTACACAGCTACTGAGTTAACATGTCTAAATGCAGCACAGCTATCTCTACATATCGCTGCATTTTGCTTGTGGCTAAATCCAGTGGGGACCAAAGAATAGGAATTGCTTAAAATATCTGGTCTGCCTTTCTGCAAATTTAGTGTCTTCTCGCATCTCAAAGCCCCAGAGACTATTCTGAAGCAGGGGAAAGTCCTGTTTGTAATTAACCAGCCCTGGCTCGTGTCCCCAAGGCCACTCTTCTGCAGACTAGTTCCCTGGAGCTAGAGCCAAACAGTGCTGCATTTGTGCTTTGAGATGGGGCATGCTGTGGTTGCAAATCCTGTATTTTTAATTGCTGGAGGCCATGCAGCACTGCCCCATGAGTACTAGCATGGGACCCAGGAAGAGGCAAGAATTTCTTGGCCTGGGCTCAATTCCATGCAGTGAGGCTGGTACATGTAGAGAGTACAAAAGATGTACAGGAGGCAGCTGGAGAAAGGTTAGGGATGCAGAAGAGAAAAATGGTTTACAGGCAAAAGTACCTTTATAAAAACAAGCAAAGTACCAAAATAAAACAGTGTCATAGGTACTTTTAACAAGAAGGACATAAACTAAGAGGGCACCCATTTTCCCTGAGAGAATACCTATCTTTTCATAATGCATAGCCTTGATGTCTCTTTCTGGCAGTGCAGCAGAGATGTCCTGAACATTTTTTAGAAAGTATACCTAAAACACTAAATGTTGGGTCTTCCAATTAGGTGTAGACCAGCAGAGCCTGTTTGGTAGAAGTCACAACTAACATCAAAAGTCTGTTAATAGCAAAGCTTCTCTCCCTGCTGTAATTAGCACTGTGTGATTTTCCCTTTTGCTCCTTTCTCAAAAATCAGTTATTTCAGAGGCAGTTATAAAGGTCAAAATATAAAAGAAGAGCTAGTGGTCTTTCTGTATAATTATAATTGCTGGCAAGTGGCTTGAAGCTTAGACACACAAAGACTTTTTCAGGCAGCTACTCTGGGGTGGGCTTTAAAAATGTATTTTGCAAAAGCTCACAGTTTCTTTGTCAAATGATTCATTTTTATACCATTTTTGACTGAGCAGAGAGAGACCATCTTTAAGGGGCTGGATTGCCCACCTGGGGTCAGTGCTAAAGAATGGAACAGATTTTTTTATAATTATTTATAAGATGTCTGCTTTCATAATGCTGTTCTTTGAGTGTCAGACGACCTCAGGGGCCCTTGGCCACCCCCCTCCATGTGTTGGTCATCAGTAATGATTCATTCCTTGAAATTCATGGAGCAACTCTTAAATCTGTGTATGTTCCCCTCCCTCCCCATGTTGTCCATCTTCTTCTGGTATACTCCAAGCAAACTGCTAAGGACATGGAATTTAAGACTTGAGGTTATCAGGAGCACAGCATTTCTTCAGGTCTCTTTAGGTATCATGTATATACTATCAGACTCAGATGCTGTTTTCAATGGAAATGTCAATGGCAATGTATTTGTAATGTTTGTTTTGATCCTACAGCCACACCCTGCCAAAAAGCTCCTCAGAGGTGCACTCTGGGCATTGATATTACCCCACTCACAGTCTAGTGACTGCTCCCTTCTGCCATAATTCTTATTCATAGTTTGGTAACTCTAGTGGCCCCAATCATTGTGCAAGGTGCTGCACAAATCCTTAGGGTTTATCTAGAAAACATTCTACATTCCTAGTTTAAATGGCTTGGCTGATTGACTGATAGTGTAACAATATACTAGGCTGGATAGACCATTGATCCTCATTCCAGGACTCAAATGTTATTGTCTCTCTTTACATTTACTGTAAATGCTCCAGAAATGTTTGTGCTCTGGGGGGAAAAAAAAAAAAAAAAAAAAAAAAAAAAGTGCAGTGCCCACCTCTTTCAAATATATTGGGGACAACAATCTCAGCTAAAAATGTAATCTAAACTGCCAACCTAGCTGTATCTTCCAAGGGCTGATAAGGTTTATAGTCTAAGACCACAGCGAAAGGTGCTCTTGCAAGACTACCTAAGCATCTAAGCATCACCCCATATTTTCATTAAAACACTGAATTTGAACAACAAACTGCACCAGCACTCCTGTTTCACAGTGCCAGCAGAACCAGGTTCGTTTGAAGAGCCTCTCTCCTCAGTAACTTCTTGACTTCCTACAGCTGTACTTGCAAGAGAACATCTCACTCTGGCTGGGATAGACAAGACAGGATCAGAAGCAGCCATGAAATGAGTGGAGGTTTTGTCTTGGGTTTTGACCATGGCTCCTAAAACTGGTAAATACTATGTTGGTTCCTAGAACTAGTAATTAAGCTGTTCCAAGAATCTAAAGCAGTTTCCCTGTGAGGGAGGGAAGAGCTGCTTGCTGAACATGTCCGGGTGAATGGCACCTGCCTACACTAGCTGAATGTGGGTGGAATTTTTGGCATTTTGCCCACTATCATGAAGTAGCAGCAAGTTAAACACTGGATGAATGTGTCAGACAGGTCTATATATGCCTTTGCAGCTAGAACTGTAAATACTCTAAACTGCAGTCTGCTCTGTACTGCTTGGAGTGGATAAATGCATTGCTTTGGTTATACCATTTTCCAGCTGATCTACAGAAAAACAGGGACAGACAATCCCACCCAGGGGCTGACCTATAACAGGAATCTTTTGAAAATTTTCCACCAAGTTCCCAACTTTTTCATTAAAGGTGTTTTGGCTGGTTGGTATTGTCTGAAGATTTCTTGAAAACTGTCTGTTTTACAGAGCAGAAAAGCTTGATCACAATTCTTGGCAAAGTCAGCACATTTTGTTAGCTTGTTGGAGAGTGCTTCTTATGGAGCTCCCCTCTCTGGGGACAGAGGTCAGTGTTGGAAGGGAATGGGTAGGCAAAGAGGACGAATGCCTGTCAAGGAAGACGGAGGTTGACAGGAAAATGCATTCTTATCTGAAACCAGGAGATGATGTCACATTTGGTCAAGTTGGAGGTGCTTTTTGTGCTAGGAGGCCTACTGGTTGGAAAGGTCAGCAGGCCTGGAACAGGGCTGTCTGATTCAATGTCATGCCACAACCTGGCTTTACACAGAACTGAGGTTACACATGCTATCTGCTCTCTTTGCTGGCTGCTCTGTGCTTTGGCTCCCTTCTGCAGAGCACTGTGGAGGAAGGCACGTGGAGTTCCAGGTGGAAGCACCTTCAGGGCACAGCAGCAGAAATTTGAAATAAATGCACCACTAGAGGGCATCTGCTCGTTCTCACAGCTGGAATGGAATCTTGTTCACAACGGCAAAACGTCAGCACAGCATTTACAGCTAAAGGTATAAGGTCCTGGAGCTAAGATTTTTTTTTTCTTTAGTGAACAGATCGTGTGCTTTGTGTCCTCAAAAGAAGAATACACTGAAATGCATTAATCAGCAAAGCTTGAGATGGTACATCAAGCTCTGCAGGTAACCAAGGTATAAGGTTTGACAAAGATCATCCTAAATGAACAGAAATGGATGTTTGCTTAGTTTTCTGTGGGTTCAGAGAGAGCAAATGGGCTTTGAGAGAAAGAGGGAGGACCTAAGTTTGCCTACTGCCCATAAGAGTACACCTGGAATTAATCTGTAGAGAATGGAATTAATCTGGATAGAGATGCTCACTATCTAATAGAGTGGCCTTTTTTTGCTATCCTCTAATTCTTCCTGAGAACTAAAGAATTACACTATTTATAAATTTTAATTTACGTGTGCTCACTTCATGGGTTTTGTTGATTGCCTTTGCTTTTCTAAGTACTGCATGTGGCTGTGGCTTCACCATGGTACCCTAGGTTTTATGAGCCCTGGGGAGCTCATGTGGTAGCTGCAGAGCAGCCTCTGAGCCACAATGCAGCAGGAAGACCTGCACACAACTGGCTGGAGGTTAGTCGGACACAGCCCACAGCACATCAGTGTGGCTATTGATTCACCCATGTTCAGCTGTTTTCCCTTGCGTGTAGACTTTCTCTCCTCCTCTCTGAAAGATGTCCCAGCACAAGGTAGCTCAGTCCTTCTCTTCAACACTGCCATCTCCAGAGAGGAGGGAAAGGATTTTATTTCAACTCTAAAATAAAACTCCAATGATCTCCACTTGACAGATCTGATTCCAGGTTAAAGATAATCCAAACCTTCCTGTCCAGTCCTCTCCAGGCTTTCTTTCTGCAAGTAAGGGACGAGAGTCCTGCACTAGTGCAGGCTAAACCTCGTCCCTTTCTCCACCCTTTCTGAGCAGAAATCCTCAGACATGCCATACTGTGCCAAATCCTTTACAGTGGTTTTGTGATGTGAGTTAGTATCTGCTGGAGATGCTGAGCTGAGACGTGAACTCATTTCACAGAGGGTTCGACCTGAATTCCCTGAAGTGAGAGTCTCGTCCTTTTACTCACTGAGCTCCCTCTTTTTGTACTTAATCAAATCCTAAATCCTCTGAAGTGAAAAAATGCACATTTTGTTTTCAATGACTTGCTGAAGCTGAATGCTTCTCACAACCAGCAAGGCCTATGAAACTAGTATTTATTAAGGATGAGTGATTTCTCACACTTATTCTGTTTCTATCCAAGACTGCCGACTTGGTCCACCTGGGTTTCAGAACTGAGATATCACATTTCCCACGTCTCATGCCTTCTCTATACTTGTCCTGCATTATTTATTAAGGCACTGAGTGCTCCTGGGGTTTGCTGTCAGGCAGGGTCAGACTCCTTTGGGCTCACCTCTGCTGCGGCAGTGTTGGAAGACTGCAGGACCAGCCAGTTTATTGAGCAGACTGGTCCTGCAGCTGGCGCTGCAAACGGGAACTTAAAAGCTACTCAGTGGAGAAACTCAGAGGAAACTGGGAATGAAAACAGAAATGAGGACCTGGGGTCTGACTCCACAGGAAGATAAGTGATAGATTAATTGGTGTCTCCCTCAGAGCTGTTTTGGCTAACAATTCTTTTAGGGCAGGCAAGGTTGCAATATCCCTGCTGGCAGTAACACTCTTAATGACTGAGTTGATCAAATCAGTGTCATCCATTTGGACTTTTCTTGCCGGGTTGGGCTTGTAAAAGAGTTTCAGCAACTTTTCCATCAAGGCTTACCAAACTGGCTCAGATGGGGGGAAAACGCTATTTAATATTAAAGATTTGTTGCTATTTCTAAACTGCTAATTGGATGCCCCCTCTGAATCATACCAGATCAAACATGTATGTGGTTAACTAAGGCTGTAATTTGGAAATTTCTTGTGCTACTTTTTGTCCTAGTGAAAAAGAGTTGTAGTGACATGGCCTGCATGGACACTTTGTTTTCCCTCCAACTGTGATATTTCTGTAGCTTAGGAGGAACAGTGGCTGATTACAAGAGGAGAAAATGGTAAACAGGCATTAGTGACTTGGGGAAAAAAGCTCTGGAAAAGATTACAGAGCTGTTAATTTTCATGGTTTCTTTATTTTCCAAGAGATAGGCAGTGTAGCCCAAATCTCCCTGAGCTGGTGAGGAGTGTGAGCGCTCCATTAAAACTGATGTTTGGATAAGACCATACTACTCATCTAAATATGTAGTGGCCTTTTTTTGCTATGCTCTAATTCTTCCTAAGAACTAAAGGCCGTACTACACCAAACTACTGCTAGTGGCAAAAGAAGATGCACACATGTGGTTCATCCTTGGACTGCAGATGAGGGGCAGACACTTACTAAATCTTGCAAGTCAGGTTTCATATTTTAAAATTCTGGGTCACTTCATTAATTAAAAAGTTATGTTTTAAAAATTGTTTCTACTCAAATGCACTGTGGCACTGGGAGGGGGAGTGTTTTTTGTCTGAAGCCTATATCATCTATCAAAACGTGCTTTGTGAAAACAGCTGGATCTCATGTTTGAGTCTTCATAACTGAACTGAATGTTTAGACTGTCTTTTTCCATCAAATGTGTGATTTAACAGTGCAGCAGTGGATGAATCTAGGACAGTTTCTGAATTGCAGATTTCTGTACTATCTGTCTGCGAAGCAGGAAGAAAAAGAAATGACAGACTGCTGGCAGAAAAGTACAGTACTACTACAGTAAGCATACACCACATTCCATTTGATGGGCAGCAGTGTCTATTCCCATAGAAACATGGGATTCATGTGGATTACTTCCTCATGAAATGTACATAGAAATCCACATATTCTCTTCTCAAACATGTTGGTTGCCATTCTGCTTTCTTCTAGTCACTTACTAATATTAGAAGCCTCAAACTGTAAAACCAAAGTTGCAGGAAAAGCATTGTGTGTTTGCAAAAACAAAAAAAAAACCAAAAAAAAAACCTATGTGGGTCCATCCTGCAGTCTTTCCTCCTGCAAAGCTTCCCGTGGCCCTGTGTGTGTCCGTGTGCATGCCCACGCACGTGGGTTCCTGTTTGCTACAAATGGCTCTGTCCCTTTTCTCCAGGATCTGTCAGAATGAGCATCTGTGCAATGTTCAGCTCTGCGCTTGACTGAAAGCTTGAGAAGTTAAAAGCTTTTAGAACAGTCTCAA
>VZRS01003734.1:314770-366687 GCA_013398055.1 Ifrita kowaldi | reverse complement strand
AAAAAAAAAAAAATCAACAGCATGCACATATAACTAAAAACACATGAGAGATGAGAAAAAGAGAAATAATGCAGCATGAAGTAACATTTGGAACCTTTCTCTCTTTTTAGCAGTATCACAGAGGCTCAGCAAGAAAGGGACCCCTGGAATCCACAGGGTCCCTCTCAGAAACACAGCAACAGCTGAACAGTGCATGAGAGCTGAGGCTTCAGGGAAAACCTCCATGAAAAATAAAAGGAAGGGAAGGAAAAAAGGGAAAAAAAACCCTGGTTTTTTTAAAGCGTTGTACAGATGCAGTGACAATTTGATGAGTCCTTCTGCTTTTTTTGCTTTCATGCAAATTGATAGCCTGCTCTTGGGAAAGGTCTACAGTGGTTGTGAGCATCCTATTGTCTGCTTGAAGTTACAAGCCGGCTGAATAAGCTAAGAAAAGCAACATTGTGGAAAAGCGAAAAGGTGTTTGACAATGTCAGGAATTCTGTGTTGCTGGTGGCACATGCACTAGAGAAGAACTAAGGCTCATAGGCAAATTCACAGCATTAAGCAAAATTTCAGTGGAACCAATGTAATGCCAGTGCCAAACACACAAAAAGACACTAAGTTTTGCCTCACAGGGTCGTGAGAGTATTATAATACTGCATGGCTTTTTCAGGCAACGATGTGCTGTTTTGATTTGCTTTCTGGTTTTTTAACTGCTGTGGGTTGTGTTCTCACGGTTTGCCCTGCAACCACAGGGATACTTTTTGTATTCTTTAGATGAAAGCTGTTCCTTCAGCTTCTTCAAGAAGAAAATTGAGAGTGTGGCCTTTAAGAAAATGATCAAATGTGACAAGTGTTACAGTAAAGTCACAAGCAGTAAACCAATTTTTATTATGATGATTTGGCTTCTTATGGATAAGAACACTGTTGCACTCTCTTTTGCTTGCTCTCTAAGGCCTTGTGTGTATAAACCCTGCCTTCCTCTGTCATATCACCTTTTCTCTGACCTCAAAGAGGACAGCTAGACTTCTCAGGCATGGGTAGCTAGTGCTGCCTCTCTTTCCTTACCGCCTGTCAATATGGAAATAGATTCACTGCAGCATTAATGTGGATGAACATCTGAGCTTAAGCTGTTGTAGAGGGTGAGCAGTCACAGTGCAAAACCAGTCACAGGCACTGCGAGGGCGTATGAGGATTTGTCCCCTGAAATTTATGAGTGTGGTAAGCTGAAGTGCTCTGTGATCCTTTCCTAGTCCGTTGTGAAAGGGTTTCTCTTTCCTTCCCATCTCATCACAGAATGCTACAGAAGATGTTGGAGGATTGCTGGCTATCTGGAACAGTTTTGTGTTCATTGCAAAGTGAGAGGGTTAAGAGACCCCTTACCGAAGGTTTTACTTGGGAGTTAACACCCTAAGGTAGGCCAGGGAGGATGGACTGAATTACCCCAGGTGTAATCTGGTAGTAGCTTTCTTGGCAAGGGAACATGCAAACTTAGAGAGTGTGAGTTAATTCTGCAGCTAATATGTGCGCCTGTGAAAAAGTGGTGGTGACCATATTTTACACTTTTTTTAATGTGGCTTCTCTGTTGGGGAATTACTGTATTAGTAGCAGAATGGTGAGAAATTTATAGGGAAATACCTTGCTTGGTTGGACTTGAGTACTTTGAACCTGGCTGTACCTCAAAGTACTTTCACCTGCATGTTTTGGTCCAGAGCATGTTGGGTCTGAACTTCCATTGTCCTGAAACAAAAACAGTTTTTTACTGCTATGACAAGTAAATAAAAGAGGGTGTAAGACAGGACTGCTCTCATGTGGTAGCATTTCACACCCACAGGTGTGACAGGTATAACTGACTGTACAAGACTCAGGACCAGGCAAAACCAGGCTGGTAGTTATTAAGTCAAAGCTACAACCCATATCAAGGCTCTGAGCTTGTCTCTCCTTGAAAACATTAACTGCTAGAAGTGTACAATAAAGCCTCAGTGGAAACTCAGTTTATATAAGCAAAAGAGTTCCATTACAAAACAGCCTCTTTGCAAGAGTTCAGTTTTACATATAGAAATGTAAGAATGAGTTTGGTTTGGATACCTGGAGTGATGGCCCATCCTGATCAAGTAAAATCTTTCGAGGCCATGGATTAATCTGCTAGTAGGTTTCTCCTATAAGCTCTCTAGGGGTTGACAGCACAGGGTATGACTGGCAGTTTTCTAGTACAGAAGACAGATGAAGTGTAGATAATGTTTGCAAGAGAGTTCCCTTGAGACTGTAAATGGCCACATTAAATTAAATAAGCTGCGATGGCAAGAGGTTGGAAGTTCTGCCCTTTTATTTTCTAGCTTTTTGCCAGCATGGGTTTTTCAAATCTGAGCCAGCACAGCTACACCAGGAAAGCCTTTCAGAGGAACCCAAACGCATTTTCTCAGCCTGTGTAGATAAGACATCAGAGTAAGGCTTGCAATATTTTGATTGCAGTACAGCAATCTGAAAGTTCACAAGGTGAGGAGCACTTCTCACCAAGAATATACACTGCAAACTGTATTTAGAAATAACATTTTTAATTAAAAACAACATTTCTGATCCTGTTGGCAGTAGCTATGGGGCATAAGTGAGGATATATAATCTGACAGGAGATGTTCAGAATCTTGATGCAAGAGACTGCAAACCAGTATCAAGCCTGCTTGAATAATCAAATTAAGAACTTCCCTTCTTAGGCATACATTTCTGAAGTGGCACGTGCAGGTCTGGCACAGAGCACTCATTATTGCCGATAACAGCTGACATCAAAGGCTTTCCTGTTATGAAAATTTGTGAAGATGCAAATATAGACCCTTTGTGTAGATCCTGGCTGTAGTTTCACAATACACCATTTTTGGCGGCACAACCATCTTTAAAAGTTCTGGTTCCTTCTGGTTTCCAGAGTTTGTTCCTGTCTTTGTGCTGCAGTTATCTCTGTGCTGTGTTGCTACATTGCTTTAGGATCCAGGAGAAAAACAAACCAAACACTTTTATTTTTAGTTGGCTTAATTTTACAGATCTACTTTGCAGCATAGTGACAAGATGTGCGGCAAACTGCAGCATGAAGGTGGCAACACACCATTAAGACGTGTATTGGGATTGGATGTGGGTGGGATCACCTTCCACCAGCTTTGTGATGGAGGCAGGGTCTTGTGAGACTGCACAGTAATGGGGAAAGTCTGTCACTGCAAGTCCCACCATAATCTCCTTGGCTCTAAGGGCTTGCAACCCCAGCTCTGGAAACCTGCATAGGAGTGCCTTGCTTGGCCATCCTCAACTGCAACCCCATTCTATCCAATCTGAGAAAATGAACCTTGGATCCATCGCTTTTTTTATGCTCTTTCTGTGAATTCAAGGACCCATGGGCTGCCAGGCCCTTCCCAGTATAGCTCCTGCTTCTGTTGGGCTCACAGCATCACCTCCAATGGAAGCAGTGGCACTCCTGCTATGAGCACTGCACAGTCATCACTGCCTTGTGAGGCTGCAGCCCAGCTTTGGGCATTGCCTGCACTGAACTTACTACACAGAGCCTCACACTGTAAAAAACAGAGGACCTGTGTGGGATTTGAGGCAGAGACTCATGCAATGTAGGTCTGGACTAGCCTATGGCCAGGGCTTGTGTCTCCTGCAGTGACCAGTGGAAAGTAAGGGACCAGGACAAGAATCTCTTCCCCATCCACTGAGGCATGTGTCTCATCATATTCTTGTGCTCCAGGGAATTTTGAATAGGAGGCAGTGGGGTATCTCTCTGGTACAATGCAACACCAGAGGAAGAGACAGTTCTTGGGGAAAGGGCTTGTCCAAGTCCCAGTCACTTATCCCACACAACCCAGCCAGTGCAGGGGGGCCAGGGAGACATCAGGATCAGGCTGCTCTACCAGTGCCACTGAGCAAAACACACGTGATACAGCCTCAGCTCTTGCTCCCCCACACAGGCCCTCTGATGAAGGGACCTTTGTTTGCTCACCCTCCCAACACTTGGCTGCTCACTTGGTGACTTCACTGCCCTGGTACCCAAGTACCTGGCAGCAGGCATGGCCCCTCTGGCCTGTGTCCCAAGAAACGGCCATCCAGACCTCCCTGGGCATCAGGCAGGCAGCTCCAGAAGGAAAAGACATTATACATCCTTGACAGTGTGACTGCAACTTATTTTAATGCTGCTGGTTTGTCTCGTTACTTGTCAGGCACTGCATAGCACGGTGAAAACTAGAAAGCAAGCTGAGTGCAGTAAGTAAAGGAGTAAAGCAGGATCTTGCACATTGAACTTGTGTCCTCACTGATCTCAGTGCATCTTGCCTTGCCAAAACTAAAGCAAAAAACAGTGCTGAGTGGCTCTGAATGAGCTACCAGTGTTTTGCCTCTACAGAGATTTTAATCTCTAATGGGACATGCAGCATTAGGAAGGGGTAATGTAAGTGGCCCCCAGTTTAAAGGCATTTTTGGTTCTTTTTCCATCGCTCACTCCAGCGGTATTCACCAGTGGAACAACTGGGTCTGCTGCTCTCATTCAATGTCACCGTCTTTATTGGGTATTCATCTCACTTCTGTCACTGTAAATTAGAGACTGGTTTATTCCATTCAGCTTCCTATGCCTGATTCAGAAAAGCTACAAGAGTCACAGAGAAATCTGAAGCTCTCTTAGCTCCTTCGGAGTGTGTCACCATAAATCACCCCAGCTAAAAGGCCATATGCCACTTTGTGCTGCACTCTCTCAGTTAATAAAATGTGTTAGATCTTAATGCCTTGGGGCAAAAGGATGAGTCTAATGGATCATGCTTTATCTATTTCAAGACACCAGGTAAACTGATAGTTCTGCATTAATGATGATTCCTCTAACTTAGTTCACACTAAAGAGCCACTGAAGATATAGTTACAATATTTTTCATGGCTGTTCAATGCCTTCAGCCTCTGCCTCAAAAATGCACAAGAAAGGAGGATAGTAAGTTAAAAATCACAACATTTTGCAAATGCATAAGCAGACATGTTCCACTCATATTTACAAACCTCAGAGGAGTATTTCCCTTGGTTCTTTTCAGGCTTTCACATTCACCTTTTCTAGCTATCCTTGCAAAAGGTAGAGAAGTTATTTCATTGAGAAGACCAAAAGAGGACCAAAATCTCCATTTAATCACAAGACTTGAAAAGTCAGTACTAACAGATAACTTCTAAACTCATCAATTAATACTAGAGATAAAAATTGCAAGGTTCGGCAAAACTGATAACACAAATAATTTTTGCATTTTCATTCTGAAAGGCTGTCAGGGCAGCCCTCATTTCTGTTGGATGCTATGAAAATATGAAAGAAAGCTGTTGACAATTTTAAAAATTCTCCTGAAAGAGATAGAAAATTTCATTTTTGGCATCATTTAAGGAGCTCTCTAGAAAGGCAGTCCAGTGTACAGAAATGTTCACAGATAAGATTTCTCTTTTTATACTTTATACACTTTTTATACTTTGCACAGAAGGCAAAGTGAAAATTAATGTATGTTCTCCTGACAGGTTTAAACAATTATCTTTCTTATAGCAACAAGCTCATTTTATCCCTGAACTGTTAACCAAAATAAGTGATGGAGAACAATTAAACCATTAATCTCTATTTAGGATCCTAATGCACACCCATGGTTAGAAGAACCCAAGTCCTTAATTTTCATCAGCACTCATTTTTAAATGGTTTAATGCTCCCTCAAGTGCTAAAATATGAATCTTCACACTTGTGAGTCACTGATGTAACTAAACTGTGACTTTGGCATCAGAGAGTTTCCTGGGAGTAATGCAAGCTGGGGCCATGAAAACATCTGAGTCACGATTTCCGGGGTAATTCTAGCCCACCTTTGTCAAAACTGAACAAACTCCCACGCTCTCCCTCTTTGCCTCACCAGCAACCCCCAGCAGCTCCCTTTGGTGGTGACTGGGTGGTTGACGACTCGATTTTGGGCTTTTTGTCAGAGTGAAAATTACTCACTGCTCCTGCCTCTTCTGACAGCATCAACACTGGCTTCCATAAAGGCGTTAAAATACATGTCTTCCTCAGATAGGCAAATTCCTCTTGACAGAACATCCTCAACCAGTGGATGTACAGGTGAGTGGGAATAGGAACAGGTACAGTTTTGCTTCAGGTCTTAGGTCTGATAGCTGTGAACACCTTGTGTCTCACACTCCCCCAGCTAAATGTGTGATGTAAAGAGCTGCAGCTACAGCCTCAGCTGGACATTTTTAGAAGCAAATATCTGTAAATAAGAAAAGATGGAATCTCTAAATCAGTACATAAAAAATATTGTCTCTGGTGTCAGTGTAATGAGCTAACTATTCATTTTCTCCCAGTAATAGGGAAGAAAATGAGGGGGTATTTTGTCACATTGAAACAAACAATAAAAATGTCTTTCTTCCATGCTCTTCAAATATAGAAAAAAACCCATAATCAGTAAGGTTGAAGGAAAGGGCTTTCCTTTCTTTTGATTTTCTCAAGTCTCAGCTTCTAGAGTCTTCTTGGATTGTCTGGGTTAGAGAGATGGCTATCTAGGCTTCGTGGTGAGTTTTTCTTTGCGTTAGAGGTGTGGGAAACAAACCACAAGGAGGAAGGAGATAGGAAGTCTAGGCGCAAGAAGGTGCATATTGTCCTCCCAAAGGCCCATCAAACCTCCCAACTGGGATGCAGCACATCCTTAGCTGTTCACACTTTGTCCAGAAAATCGTTTTTCTGGAACAACTGCTGTTAGCAGCAACTAGGACTGAAGCCCTAAGGTCCTGCCTGGCAGCAGAGGAAACTGAGGTCCACAGCTTCCTTGGGAGCCATGGCACTTCTGGCCCAGGAGGTATTACCAAGAGCAGACAACAGCACCCCATTTTCCCACTCCTTCCAGCAAATCACAAGTTCCTCAAGGGGTTACTCACCCAGATGCCTTCACTAGCTCTCACTGGAAGTTTTCCTTTGGAAAGGTAGATTTGAAATGTTCACTCTCTATCTGGCTCTCTTGTGTTCAGACTCTGTTTTTTGACAGGGCTGTGGCTGCCGCCTGGCAAAATAACGTTCCTATTAAGTATGAAAATTAGGGAGGGAAATGCTTTTGAAATACCTTCTCCCCTCAACTGGAGATATGTAATTGTCATTAGCAATTGTAGAACTAGTCACTGTCTATGTTACATCAGTTATTTCTCCCGTTTTTTCACACTTATATTAAATATATCTGCTTACAAAAAGATAACAAGCCTAATCTCTCCCATTTTCTGTCCAGAAAGTCAGACACAGCACAATTATATTAGTACCAAATCTATACAAATAATTGTGCAGTTCTGGTTATTAGCAACAGTTTTTTTCACTAGAGCCTGAAAATTAATTTTGCTGCTTTCAGGAATGAGCCAGTACTTCAACTCTCCTGAGGTTCTTCTGAAGGATTTAGCCCCAGTGCTGTTGTTTTGGTTTGGGTTTTGCAGAATGGGTGACTAAAGAGATCAATCTAAAATTAGGGTCAGATAAGAGAGTTCACTATGAAAATAGTTCACAGAGTTATCTGCATCTGACAAAGAGTTATGTACAGTCTTGATGACTTCAATTGCACCATGAATGGGTACAGAGATCTGGTTTTGCCATATTAACCATAAGGACCAAAGAGTTCAACCAAACTTTCTCCAAGAGCAATTTCTGAAGGACACAGGTAAACCTATTAATTGACTGGTTTCTTGGTTGCACTGAGGTCTTCAGTGGCCTAAATAAATCCCTTTCTTCCTTTCTAGGGATAGCACTTAATTTTTTGGTTTGGGGTTTTTTGATTTTTTTTAGTACTCAACTACTTGTTTTAGGTCAGTCAATTAATTTTTTAAAAAAGCACACAATAAACAAACCCACACAAACAACAGAATATCTAAAGGGAATAATTATTCTGGGAGACACCCTTAATTTTTTCCATGGTCTGACATCTACACACTGACTGGGCAAAGTACACAAGTAAATATTTTTTATTAATGCTGAACAAAATTGATGTCTAACATCAAAGCATTTATTTCTCTGCAAGGGCTAGCCATACAGAATTGTGCTTTGTGTTTTGATTGATGGCAAATTCTACAACAAATAGCTTAATAGTACAATAAAATTGATTGCACAACTAAAATAAGGTCACACGTTGGTTCTCTATAGGCTGCAAATGAAGTTAGTCAGAATCTTCTGTGGACTTCAGGTGGGGCCCCGAATTTGCCAGAGAGTTAAAAATCTTTGGATGGAGATGTTGGCATTTGGCTACAATCAAAAGTGGTGCAGAACACCTGGAAATCAGTGGCAGCAGCTTTATCTTACACGGGGTTGTGTATTTGCCTTTCAGACTAGGATGAGGTGGTCTCACAGAAAAATAAGAGGGAGCATTTATTCCGCTGAACCTTTTCCCGTGTTTAGCACTGTGAACTGCATGAAAAATAAGCCTGCTTCCAGTGCTACTGGTGGAAAAATAAGTTACGCGTGGTGTCTTGGCTGATGCTTGCATACAGCAGTGCCTCGTGTGGGACTGTACCATTGGTGCCTGCTCAGCCTCCCTTGAGAGTTACTTGCATTTAAATGGTCCTAAAGTGGCTTTGAGAATAATATTTCTTTGAGGAGAATGATGTACTTATGTCTTCGGTTGTTTGCTTGCTGGCAGTTGTTTGCAAGACTAGCTTAGTAAGGAAGTGGAATTTGAGTAGTTTTATTTGGGCAGTAATAACCCGCAGGACTTCTACCAGCCTCCTCTGTCTTCAGAGTCCTGTGCAAATACAGGCTGATTAATCACACTGATGGGCGCCCGATAGGCCATCGTGTTGGAAAAAGAGCGTTTTGTTCTGTAGGGGGAAAAAGAAGAAAAAGGAAACAAATAAGGTAATGAGCCATTAAAAACACAATATCTATTTACTCCCCCAGTGTCTAAATAGACTGAACCTTCAAGTAACTTACAGGCACACCCAAATCTGCGTACATTGGTGATTCAAGAAGTTTTGTTCCCTCTCCCGGTACCTTCAATCTCAGTTAATTTTTCTCATTGTCCTTACATTTCCTAGCATCTGAAAACTTCAAGGGTGTGGAGAAAAAAAAACAGCTCAGGAATTCAACTTCTTTTCCACCTGGCTGTTAAGGTAATCACCGTGCTGTTGTTTTGAGAGGAGAGCCAGACGGGCTGGAACAATAGCAGCGTGTATAAACTTTCCCCATTCACCTCAAAGGGCTTCTGTTCTAGCACCTCATTAAGATGGTTTAAATGCTAAAGCTGCCGTTTTGTTGTTGATTATCATATCAGAAACATTCACCTAACGTATTTAATTAGTACAGCTGCAAGCCCTGGCATGTCTTCATGGAGAAGTAGGTTTCGAGTTTAAGCTATCTAAAGACTGGAATCACAAGTCAAGTGCTCCTTAAGGCTGGTGGTCCACAGCTGGCTTTGTCAATGCTTGCAGTCTTTCTTTTCTACTTTTCTTTTTTCATTCTTGTTCCATAGACATAATTTTGTTTTAGCCCATGTTGAATTTGTACCCACATAACACTTATCATTAAGATCGCAGCTGTATCCCTGCAAGAGGTGGTAGTTAACGCTTTCATGCAATTCGGTGTGATGTATAATTTTGAAGAGTGAATTCCTTCCTCTCTCTTTCCTTCCAAAGACTCATTGTAATAGGCGCTACTAACTTCCTCCTCCGCATCTTGTTAGTGCGATTCGAGCTCAGTTAAAATGAGGCTTTATTGGCATGACAAGCTACGCAAGTGTCACCAAAGTGTTAGGGAGAAAAGAATCATGCTGCTCTGAACATGAACCAATGGCAAGTGCTTCGTAATACAACCATCAAAAATAATACAAACATATCAAAATACAACCATCACTCAGAAAAAGGAGGGGTGACAAAGGAAAGATTCAGGAGCTGAGCCCTAGTCCGTCCCAGCTCTGTGGATTTGCTGGGAACCAACCGGAGGCAGCTCTTCATGAGTGCTGAACTGTGCCTACCACTACTGAGATCTAAGGTGGCCAGGGGAAGGGATGTGTCTGAGCAAGGAAATGCCAGACCTGAAACACCTGCACTGTAGTTTATGAATTCCCTAAATCGCAGTCAAATGCCATCAATGCAAGTGTGCTACGAATACCTAGCTAAGGCAGTTTAGGAGACTGAAATTCATTAGCTGTCTTTAAATAAGCAGATGGACAGATAAGATCTTTACCACACTCAATTTGCCTGTCCTATAAGCACTTTCTTTCTGGATACCCTGACCATCTGCATTTCTAAAAAACACCACATCTAAGGTAGCATCTGGATGGTGTCTGAGAGAAACTACTTGTGATAATTCCAGATTTTTACCACAATACCTTGCCCTTTTGGCCCCTTGCATCCCCAAATTGTTAGTTTGGATTTAAATACACGTAGCACATTACCTCTACCTGCAAATGGCACTTTACTGAAATTCAAACATAGCTCCTCTGGCTCAGAGAGTCCCTGCACTTCCCATTGCTGGAGAAAAGACGGATGTTTTGAGATGCGTCGCTGCCACTGCTGGAGGGGGACAGTGGGCTTGGTGGACTTAGGTTTGAGCTGGCAAGACCATTCGTACACTTTGTGTCACAGTGACAAGCACAGGTGAACAGTCACTTCCTGCTGCGACTGAGTTCATTCACGTTTGCCTAATCCCAGTTTGACCGTGCCAGCTGCTGCCTAGGCTGAAGTTTGAAACAATGGTTTAGCACAGCTTCTTGGGGTTGTGCTCCAGCATAAGGCTTTCCTCATCCACAGGTACTGTGGCCACCTGTTGTTAGCACTGGCCAGTTTATCTAGTGTAAACAGAAAGTAATTCTATTCAATCTAATTGTCAGCTTGCCTGTTGACCTCTGCTAACAGACAAACAAAATAGTGTCAGTTACCAAGAATATTTTTAGGAGAGAGAAGAGGAAGGAGGAGGAACGAAGCAGATTTATTAAGTTCTATACAGGGATCAGTAATCCCTCTGACATTGAACACAACCAAATCTTCAAATACAAATGATCTTGTATGTAGCTGTTTTCTTACAGTGAAAGACTTCTTTGTGACTAGGTTATCTCATCTTTCTCTTCCCACAGGGACCATGTCAACCAACCCCAAAAGAAATAAGCTAGCTGTTGTCATGGTCCTATAGTGATCTTTTCCATTTTTCCAGCTCACAATGACAGACTCTGGGCTGGAGTTAAAGCAATGAAGCACACATGACTGATTTCACATGGCTGTGAAAGCTTGTAGCATGTGCCACTGACATGACTCTCCTTTGAACTGAGTAATGTGGTAGCTGCAGTGCTGAAATGATCTCTGCTGAACTCTTATTGTCCTCCTTGAAAATGCTCCTTCAAGCTCACCCTTGCCTACCGTCCAGTTTTCTCTGCACTGTTAGATAAATTTTTACCTACTGGACTTGAGAAGTAAAACATTTCAGTGGGAGCAGCTTACTGCAAGCACAAAGCAAATTCAGAAAAAGCCCAGACAAACCAAGAAACTTGGTTTGTTTAGTCAGCTGCTGTCACATAGGTTGGAGTTCACCTATGACAGCAGTTGTTGAGGAATAACCCAAGAGGATTTTTCTTAAGACTGCATATGTTTTCACTTAACTCCCACAGATCTTGAGAGTTAAAAACAAATGAGCCCTCTGAAATAAGAGTTTAATCATGAGGTTTTTTTGGGATGGACCCAAAGTATGGTAAAACCATGCTTAGGCTAGTTCCTAGTCATTAACACATTAGGTACAAATTTCTAGTCCTCACTTGTGTTGGGGACCATCTGTGAGTAATACCTTGTTTGACTAGAAGTGGTCCTTGGGTGACTCAGTATTCATCAGTATGACTAAGAGTTAGAGTCAGGTCCTCAAACACTGAGGAAAGAATTTCTTTATATGTCAGTTGTGTGCACAACCCTCATTGAATTAAAGATCACCAATTGCTAGTCCTGCAACAAGAAGAGTTTCCACTGTGTAGGTGATTTTTAAGGAATTGCTTCTCTCGTGGGGAATTGCAATTTCCGCATGCACTAACATATGATTTTCTTAGACTAATCTGAGAAGAAAAGCTGGTCCAGGAAGATTCAGACTACCACATTCGTTTATAACCTAAAAACAAAGCAGGAAATACGGACCAGTATAAAGCATAGAAAAGGGATTTAAGGTACATCTTTTATGGTATAGAATGTAATTAAGAAGTAGTTAATTGTAGAGATATGGTTTGTTAAGGGAAGGAGTAAATCAGGGGAGGAGAAAGATCTTTACATCTCACATTTTTTAAATAACGACTTCTTGTAAAAGAGAGAAAAGGACTAAATTTACAAAGAAACAAAAGAGAAACTAGAGTGAGCAACAAGATGGGGAGGAAGGAGAGCTTTGTGGTTATAACACTCAACAAGGAACAGCTCAGTAGATCAGGGCTCACTTTCTTGATCTCCCAGAGGTTTCCCGTCTTTGAGCAAGTCACATCTTTGTACTTCAAGTCTCTCTTTATGCGAAACAGTGGAACACTTCATTTGGGCTGAAATCTCTTCTGGGCTAGGCTTCTTCTTCACTATGTGTACCTATTACACACAGCACAGTTATTTTACTAGCATCCTTAAACAGTTTTGTTGAACTTGTATGTGCTTTTGTAGAATTCTTGTTATAGACTGGCTTTTGATCATCCAGTGACAACCTGATGCTGTCATTTTTCCCAAGCCTTCAGTAAAAAGTCTCTCATGAAAGTGGAGAACTTCCACAGAAACCGATAAGGAAATACAGGAGGAAGTGCAATTGCAAACATATCCGGTTTTTGCAAGGTAGGGATGATTTATTTCTCTCCTGCACCTCCTGGAGTAGTTTTTCTAGGTACCAATTAAGCCTTATCATTATAAGAGCTGCAGCTCAGCCTTACAACACCTGTCAAGATGTAGAAAGGGAAAGCAATACCCTCCATTAGTGAACAAGTGGAACTGAAGCACAGGCTGAATTCAAACTCAAATTGCCCGGGAACTTAGCAAAAAAACCAAGAAAAACCAGCAGTAAGTCTAACTCTCTTCAGTCTGTGCATTGCTTTACTCCGTAGAAGTCTACTTCAGCTCACCTGACTTTAGATGAAAAAACACAGATGCAGTAGAAACCCCCTGTGAACGATGGAAGGAGTAATTTACCCTACCATCTAAATCACCATCACTGGAGGAACATCTGCTTTTCCACTGAATAAACAAAGAGCCTCAATGAGATGTTTGAAATTACGTAAGTAATTTGCCATACCACTTAATTTTCTTGTTGCATAAGTCTTTCTTCCTCAGAAGCATTCTTTGCTACAGAGTAGTGGTGTTAAATGCCACAATTTTGACTTAGACATTGATGTTATTACTTTTATTTTGATAGTTTAAATAGCTGTTATAATTAGATAATTTGTCAAATCCCAGACAAGAGATATTCTGAACTCAGGATGCTAGACAAGTGAAGGAAAAGACCTTGAAATACTTGATCTTTTTCCCCCTATGAATCCTAAAGTATTCTGTTATGTAAGTTGGAAATTTTAAACACGTTCTTGATTGCATGAAGCTGCTTTAAAAGTCACTAATCAGTAACAAAAACAGGGTGGCAGGAAAAACATAAGAGTGAGACAGAGAATATTTGACCTGATGTTACCAGTATCAGGGGAAAAAACCCCAGAAATTTAGCTGTGTGCCATGCACTGCCTCACACATCCACTGTGTTCTATAGACCTCTCTTGGTTTTAAGGTAGTCTAGTGTTGATAATTCCCATTTTCTGTTTATTTATTTGTTTTTCTTACAATTATTTTATCTAAGCTACAGTCCCCCTGCTATCAGAAGCATTTACTTTCATTTTCACTTCATGGCATTTTGAAACAGGCATTAAAAATGTCTGAATCACTGCAGGTACATGTGGCTTGCTTTCAGTAGTGTGTAGCTGCTCCATTAAAAGGAGAAAAAAAAAAGGTGCTATGGTTTTGTATCTTGGTGTATCCCTTGATGTAGTTTTCCATCTTCCACCAGACTGGTTTCACTGTTGTTGATATCCCTATGCAAAATGTAAGATGAAATAAGCTCACTGTGGAAATAATGGCATTAAATAGAAAAGCTTCTTGTAAATGGAGAAAATTCCTGATAAGGAAGACCTGAAATATTTTAAGATTGTTTATTGGAACAGAAAACTAATTATATTAAAAAAAAATTAAGGAAAAGAAGAAAACAAAAAACTGGGGGGAGGAAAAACAGTGAAAATCGGGCAGCACTGTATCTTCATAGATAGATAATGTATTTCCAATGACAGTAACTTTAGGTGTTAGTTAAGATAGGAGTTAATAAAATAGCACAACTCCATTTTATATTTAATACAGAGAATTTTATGCTTTATTAAACAGAGATTTTTCTAATAAATGCTGATGATCAAAGCAGTAGCCAGTAAGACTGCACATTCGTCTCTATATTGATACTACAAAACAAGGGGCAGCCTAAAACATTTTCGCTTCAATGACTTTTTCACTACTCTTAATCCCTTTAGGCAACAGCACTTTCTGCAGCCCATATTTGTGTTTCAGGACAGGCTGTAAAGAAGTAGCCCTTTGAGTGTATTTCTGATAGTTCATCTCTAAGTGCATCTCTAACAGGATTCATTTAATGTTAATTCTAACTGAAAACCCTTCTCCAGATTCTATATAATGTTTATAAACAACATGCCTTTCATTTTTTAATGAACAATCTCCTAGTTGTCCCAAGTGTAGCTTCACAGTGCAGCTAATCATGTGCACCTGTGATCTTAGTCTAGGCACTGGGCCCAATGCTGCTCATGTAGGAATAGTCACACTAAAAAGCCCAGACAAAGAAGTTGCTCCTCCTTGGAGCTGTTTGGTCCTGTGGGGCTTATCCCACATTTCCTGGCCCTGCAGGAACCTGGTCTGCCCTGGGAGGCTTTGCTAACAAACTGGTGTAAAACCTGCCTGGTGTTGACCTGCAGGGAAAGTCATGGACAGGTGCTGGAGGACTGTTAGCATTCCAGTGGGTTGGCAGGCAGCTTTACTGCAAAGTGAGCAAGTTGTTAACTTCAGTGAGAAAAATGAAAGCAAACTTTAAGTTCTTCAGTGGTATTATTAGGTGAAAACACCAAAAACATAGCTAAGCTCAGGTCACAGGTTTCTGTATGTTGATGGGGCTGGATGGGGGACAACTATAGAGCACTAGACTTGTTTAGTTCTGCAACCAAAACATGTAAACAATGGTCAGCAAAACCCCTGAATTGTGTTCTTAAAGCATTTTCTGCCCACCCCTCCACCCAACAGTACCACAACAAAAACTGAAAATCCAAAAGGTTAAACCAAAGACATGACAAAGACAAAAGGGGAAACAAAATTACTCTACAAATACTGCCATGTGATTAATCTAGTGAAATCAGTGTGTCATGTCAGTGCTTTGCTTAATTTAAGAGATAAAAGACCAGATGAAAACTTTCGGACTCTGAATCGTGTAATCCAATGCTTCTGGTTCTCTGGTGCTAGAGCTGACTTACCTTGGTTTATGTCTAAACATATTTCTGATATGGTTTCTCTAACAAGCATGAACCTGATTTCAGGGTTTTTCTTTGAGAACTGTGTTAATCAAAGGCTATTAATGAATCTGTCTTTGTTAGACTCTGATTCCAAAGGACAGTAAATCCAGTCACAGGGTTTCTAGTACAAGTGTTGTGCTTACTCTGCAAGGTTTAATTTTTTCAAAGAAGTGGTGAAGGTAACTTCATCCTCTACACTGGATCAGATATTGTCTATCATGTTGTGAGCAATCACAGCCAGCACTTACAGCAATGTACCACATATCCCAGCGTCCCTTGAATTTGAATGGGGTAAGGATATGGATATGTACAACTGGTGGGGACTAACTGGTGATTTTTAAGTTCATGCTATATTATGGGCTCACTGTTTCATTTGTCCATGTCCTGTATATTACAACATGTTATTTACGTGTCCATATGTCCCAGGTTTGTATTCAGTGGGAACTACTCTGGTTTAAGTCAAGATATAAATTTAAACAGATTTAGTTAAAAAGATGTGAATTATATAGATCCTACCTTAAGGAAGGGATATTTTAGGTTGGTAGAAACTGATGAGAAGCAAATTTGCCTCCAAATACAGCATAAGCATACCCCCACTAGAATACTGCACAACATTCTGCTGCCTGCATGGAGACAATGCAAAGGAGGCTGGAGAGTGCACCTTCCAGTGAAGCACTTTTAAATCAATTCTTTAACAAAAGAAAAGTCAAGAGCTACTTTGTTGTCATGTGTATAAGTCTTTAACTTAACAAGCAAACAAATAAAAAGATTCAGTGACTGAAAAGGAAAGCTAAGTAAATTCATGATAGAAATAAGACGTGTTTCTTAGTTGGTAAAACTGTGAGGAGAATAAATGATTGGTGGAAATCACTGGCAGCAGTTTTAGACTTTCAACTTCTTGGTGCCTTTATATCAAGGCAAGGTGTCTCTTTAAAATATTTGCTTAATCAAGTGAGCATTCCTGGGGTCAATTTAGGTGTAACTCTGTGAGACTCTGAGTAATATATATAAATAATATATAGCAACTTGTCAGCTGGATGAATAACCTCATACTAACTTTTGCATAGTGTGGAACAGTATGCAGACAGGTTTGTGGACAATTTGGTTGCATCTGTTTGAAAAGACCTCATGACATTTACTTCAGTGAGGGATTTGACCCATGCCCCTTTGCAGTTCTGCCACAACTGAATCCAAATTTTTATCTACAGCATGAAAACTTAAACTGCTGGATCAACTCTGGCTTGGAACAGAGAGAGATTTGGTATGGTCCTGTTTGTATAGGTGTGACTGTTTGAAGACCCTGTGAATATTAGGGTAAAATTGGGAATCAACATCTGATCTATTTGATTGACAGATGTATCATGATTTGCTGTGATAGTGCACAGGGCCATTCCTAGTCATTTTGCTCACAGTAATGCCTTGGAATTGCCTTCTGCTTTGACAGGAACATGCCATTATAACCTGGGGTATCCCAGTGTACACAGCCTATGTGGAGCTGCATCCCCACAGGCACTGTATTGGCCAGGATGCTGACTGTGCTTCACCTCTGGCCTGTGCCACATTGGCAGATTAGGGCCTATGGTTTGTCTCTGGGACAGAAATATTTTGACTTCATCTGCACCAAGGTCTTACCCCCTGCTGTTGGTGTATTGATCAACACAAAATGTTGTGTAATGAGGAACAAGGGCCAGGTGTTTGAACTGGGCATTGAAGAGGGGGAAAATTTTGTTTCCAGGAAGTAGCTCAAAATAGAAGTGGGGCTACACTGCTTGGCCATGTCACTGCCCACTGCTGTGCCTTGGGCAGCTGAAGGTACAGGTCCTTAATGCAAGCTGAGGACTTGTGTTCATCGCTTCTCAATCATCTTATTCCTTCTGTTCCGTAATAGACAAAGTGAGCATTATTCTTATTTTATGATACTTCTTGTGCCTTGAGAAAGCAAACTCCTGGAAAAGGCCATGGAGATGGAAAATTACAATAATCATGCCTGGAGAAGATAAAAGTGTAAATAAGACTTTCAGCAGAAGTGTGACTGAGACAGTGTTGAATATAGGGCAATACAGTGAAAGTGTTAATAAGTTACAAAGACAGGAAATGTGAGAAACAAAGGTAAGCTCAGGATCAAAAAGAGCAGATGCATTTTCTTCTTCAGACACAAAATGGCATCAAAGACTTAAAATTGCCAACACACAAGTTAATGACTTTTCCACAGTGGCCACCACAAGGGTGAAATGGAAAAGATAAGTCAGAATTAAAGTAAGATTGATCTTGCAACAAGGCAAGCAGAATCTTCTTAACTTAAATTAATATACTGCTAATGGATATACACCTGTATGTAATAGATATTAACAAATACTTCTGAGTGATGATAGAGTAGAAAGTTTCACTAACCCAGCAGAGCATCTCCATGGAGAATTTGGTGTCCTGCAATAAGAGGCATTTTCTAAAAAATTCCTGATGGCTCTGTTTTCTGGATTTTAAAATATCATTGTATTTTCTGATCACTTTGCACTGCTTCAGGTCACAGTGAAGCTGCTGCAGTGTCTAATGGTGTTGATAAGGGCAGCCTGCACCTTCAGCAGCAGACATCAAATCCCTGTGCTTGGAATTATGCCAGTATGGCTTTGTGTGCAGGAATACAGTTGCCTGCGTAAGGTCCCAATACAACCAGTACAGCATTTTTTTCCTGGAGGATCAGTTTCCCAGTCTGTTTCATGGGCTTGCCTTACAAAGAGTGTGTTGCCTCAGGTGGTTGAGGAGAGTTAAGGAATAGTATTTCTGAGTTTCTAGCCTTTGCTGAAGCAATTGCTTCTCCCAGCCTCCTTATATTTCCAGTGGATATTTGTTATAAGGCCTTTGATGGGGTCCCCTGAACATCCTTCTCTCTAAATTGGAGAGAGATGGATTTGATGGGTGGACTGTTTTGTGCCCAAGGAATTGGTTGGATGGTCTCATTCACAGGGCAATAGTCAACATCTCCGTGCCCAGATGGGGATAGGTGGGTCCAAATGGTGTCCCTCGGGGGTCTGTATTGGAACCAGTGTGGCTTAACATCTTCATCAATGACACAGACAGTGGGATCAAGTGCTCCCTCAACAAATTTGCCCACAGCATCAAGGGACCTGGTGTATTTGACCTGCCTGAGGTGCCATCCAGACAGACCTGAAAAAGCATGAGAAGTAGGCCTACGTGAATCTTACAAGGTTCAAGGCCGGCTGCAGGATCCTGCACCTGGGTCAAGGCAGGCTCTGGTATCAACACAGGCTGGAGAATGAACACATTGAGAGCAGCCCTGCTGAGAAGGACTTGGGGGACTGGTGGATGAACAGCTGGACATGATCTGGCAGTGTGTGCTCGCAGCTGAGAAGGCCAACCATGTCTTGTGCTGCATCCAAAGCAGCAGGGCAAGGGAGGGGATTCTGCCTTTCCCCTTGAGTGAGATCCAACCTGGAACACTGCATCCAACTCTGGAGCCCCCAACATAAGGACATGGGCCTCCTGAAGTGAGTCCAGAAAGATGATCAGAGGGCTGGAACACCTTTGCTATGAAGCCAGGGTGACAGAGTCAGGGCTGTTCAGCCTGGAGAAGAGCAGGCTTCAGGGAGTCCTCATTCCAGGCTTCCAGTACTGAAATGAGACCTTTAAGAAAGATGGGGAAAGAAACTTTTTACCCTGGCCTGTTGTAATAGGACAAGGCACAACAGTTTTAAACTAGAAGAGTGTCAATTCAGACTAGATATTAGGAAGAAGTTTTTTATGGTGAAGGCAGTGAAACGCTGGAACATGTTGCCCAGAGAGGTGGTGGATGACACATTCCTGGAGGTGTTCAAGGCCAGGTAGCACGGGCCTCTGAGTAACCTTTTCTAGTTGAAGATATTCCAGCTCATTGCTGGCTGGTTGGAATAGGTGACCTGTAAAGGTCCCTTCCAACCTAAACTATTCTATTTTTCTGCATCTAACCAGCAATATCTGACTTTTTTCATCTAGCAGCAGTGCTACCCAGTATACTCAGACCAACCAAAACTGATATGTAGCTACCTTTTTAGTGCTTTAAAATCTGGCTTATAAGTGGATTAGATGGCTCAGCAAACAGTGGTATGTAGTGGACTGTTGCAAACAAAACCAGTCCTACCTAAGCTGCCCAATATCTGTCATTATTCTCAGAGAGTGATCTGTTCCCCAAGGTCCTTTTAACTGTGGTCATGGTTTGGCTATTAAACTGTACTAATTGGTTAGGACATGAAAGACTTCTGGAATACCCCAGATTTCCTTTAACAGGGCGACTGAATGTGGAAAAAGATTCAGAAGACGGTCATTACAAAATTAAATTTTATGTGATATTGGAGATTGCCGTTACTCTCTGAGTTTCACCTGTCAAGGGTGGGAGTTTGACAGTCACATTTTCCTACTTTTAATACATTTTTCTCCCCACTATGTGAAGCCACATGAATGGTGGGCAAAGCCGACGGAGCAGCCAGGGTGGGGGAACTTGAATTTGTCAGTACACAAAGCACTGCCAGATGCACGCACAAATGCAAACCTTGCTACTAACAGTCCCCCCCTGCTGAGGCTCATATTCAATATTGCCTTTTATTGCCATGAACACAGACTTGCCTGATAGAAAGTGAGCTTCAGGTTTTCACAGCCCTTTTTTTTTCAAGTGGCTTGGGTGGAGATCACAGAGGAAGTATGTGACCCCCTTCAACCTTATTACCACAAGGTATCAACCGAGATAAAACCTAAAAAGGGTTGTGCCAAGCTTCCCCAAGATTCTCAAAAGGAATTGCTGTGATATTTACTTGAGAAGAAAATACTTAAAATGAGGGCAAGCTCTAGGCTTGCTCCTGGAGGTCTCCCTTTGGAAGCCTTCTTTCCCTGCTTGAGCATAAAAACAAGGGCAGTGCGGTAACCAAGGCTTTGTAGCTGGTCCTGACTTCATACAAACCCCTGAATGCAAAGCAGCAGTGTATTTTCTTGATATGGTTTATACCTGGACCACTGGCATATCACCTCCCAACTCCTTCTGTCTAAAATGTCCTTCATCAGTTTCCCATCAGTTTATCAGTTATTTCTGCACAATAGATGTGGGATATGCAGCCTGAACCAACACGCAAATACAAATGCTGTTTCCTGTTGAGTTTAGTTCAGCAATGATAAGTATGACCACAAAAATGTCTGCATTCTACACCAAAATAGTAACATTGAGTTTCCTATCTAACCCACAGAAGCCAGGAAATTCACAACCTATTCTAGATTAAGCATAAAAAAGGGATTGTAAAAAAATATTGAAAAATAAAGAAGAAGAAGAAAAAGAAGGAAAAGAAACAGGCACTACAAATACCAGTATCTGAATGTCAGGACAGAATTTTAGACAAATTGTATTAACAATAATTAAGGAGGGTGGAGGGGAGGAGGAAGCCTTTCCAACAGTTGTCCCTGAAGCTGCAAGATAGTCCCAGGGCTGGACTGGGACACCCCAGGGGAAGGCTGGGACAGCTTTGCTCACTAAACTCTTAACGAGGCACAGTCAGCACTTAGCTCCCACTTCTGTCTGTTATTTGTTTGGTTTTGACATTTTGTTGTTACAAGAGCTTAAAGAATTTTTTTCTGTCTTTCCAGTTCTTTCTGTGGGACTGTTGACAGCCTTTGGTGCATACACATTTCCATTGTTTTCTCTGCTTAAGCACTTAGTCAGATTTGCCCATTTGTTTGTGGGTTCTTCAACTGGCAACAAAAAAGATAATTTTAAATTTTTTTTTTAAACGTAGGAAAATGTGATGTAAAACCACAAACATTGTTGGGGGGATTCAGGGACAGGTGTAGTGACTAGGACTGCCGTTAAGTTTTTGAAATGGCCTAGATTTCAGCTGTTTCTCTGTTCTTTAAGTGTTGCTTTAGAGTATGAACAACAGGGAAGACAGTAATTGCTTTCCACTTTCTAATTATAAATAATGAACAAAATTCACTAGAGCTGAGCAGGAAAAGTATGAGGCAGGAGAGAAGAGGAAAAGACAGCCATTGCCATCTTTTTCCAGCAGAGGTGGAGATTTCCATGAGGGTGGTTCTTCCAGCTCAGTGCCTCCCACAGGTTTCACTGGGAGCGCTGAGCTGTCCCTGGACTGATCCTGTGTAGACACTGCTGGGTTTGTGTTTCAGGGCGGAACAGTGCCTGGAGACACCTGCCAGTGCTGGTTAGAGATAGTGTTGGGTGAATGTGAGATGGTCTTGGAATAAAACCTACACAGGCTGGCTGACACTGCTGTAAGAGAGGGCCTTGGTCTGCATCTCCCTTGGCTTGTGCAGCTGCAGCCCCCACCTGGACTGCCTGTTAGAGAGGAGCAGCTCACCATCACATGGATCCCCTGCATGCAGAGGCTCTGAAGAAAGTACTGCATTCAGATCGTAGTTTCCTCAGTGACAGCTGGAATATCCTCAGCGGGTGACACTGAGGTCATAGGAGGTCAAAGAGTATCTTACCCAGAGATTCTCGACAAAAGTGAGACCAGGGCTTTGGGACAGTGGCAGAGGCACGCAGCAGATTGAGAACAGTGACCACTTTATTGTATGAAAATGACTGCACTGGCAGGATGACTGAGCGTGCCCTGAATTGTCTTGCTTTTGTTTGCTGGTTCTCAGACTGTGCAGAGATCAGACAGGCCAGGGCATTAAGCCTCCGAGTCTGTGATTTCTCACTTGTGCAGAGCTTTCCATACTGATAATATTCAGAAAATAAGACAGGGAAATCCATCCTTTAATACAAGTATATGCATATGTTTGGGTGGTTTTGCCTTTGTGAACATATTAGGCATAAGTAAACTCAACACAAATTGAAGGGAACCTCTAGTAACACACATTCCATTTTATAGCTAATCATGCTAGATAAATATTGTGGGAATATACAGACATATGCCAAAATTAATGCCGTATTTGGACTTGTGCATGCTGAAATAAAACCACATAGACAACCACATCCATTTGCTAAAATGTGCAGAAGAAATTGCTACAGAAGCAAGTGATCTCTGTGCAAGAATGCTGGCTCTGTGCCTACCAGCATACTACACAAAGCAAAGAGGGAATAAGCAGCAAAAGTACCAGGGGCGTACACAGTCATACGTTCCTCTTTTTAACCTCAGTAACCTCTTTTCTCCCACTCATACCTCCACCCTCACCCTGAACACCCAGTGAGTATATGAAATAAAAACCATATTTGTTGGTTATATGGTTCATGATGACTAATGGAGACTTGGTTGAATAAACTAGTGGGGTTTTATTTTTTTTTTAATTTGTGGTAAAAGTATATTAAAAATTACTCACAAGATGCAAATGGGCACTGTTTGAACCTAATATTGGAGAAATTAAATTTATGTGAATGGGTGAGCCAAAATGAAAATGATCACTTGAAATCAGTTTTAATAAGCAGAATTTAAGTCTGAATGGCTGTAAGGTAGGTTATGTTAAATGAGAGCTCAGATATAATGTGGGACACTGCTTCTCGGAATGAGAGTGGGCAGGAAGAAATAGACAAATTGGGGAAAAAATGTTTCCACAAAAAGAACTCATTTTTAAAAAGCAATAAATCATGCACAGAAATATACAGTGCTTTTAGGTGAATTATTTGTTTATGTTTGTGTAAAAGCACCATGCCTTTTCTTTGTATATGTTGCCATCTTTTTTTTCATGTAAATAATAATCAATATTCCTTGGAAAACAAATATAAAAATATATACACAATGAAGAGAAATTGTTGAAACAGCTTCAGATTTTTTGTTTGACTTCTCCCCCTTCTCCACTGAATCTCAATTTTTTTTCCGGGTTGGTTTTGACTTTTTGCTATCGATAAATCTGGCAACATAAATCACAGAAACCAAGGTTCAAGCCCTACACTGACCATTATAAACATCTGTGTGGCCTGTTTGATTAGCATGAGTGAATGTGGAACTGCTTGATTTGCTTTTTGTCCTCAAAAAAGCCAACCTACCAAACAAAAAAAAGTAAGCAGCCAAGAACCTGAGCTTGTCATTAAATGACATGATTATAGGATACAGACCTTTAGGGGAGGTGACACATTCGTAAGACTTATGATAATCTGAACAGGCTAGCAATGCTTAAAGTCAGCAGACACTGATTTTGATATGTAGACGCTTATGGTCTAAGCTGCTTATTTCCAAATTTTGGTTCCTTGTTGAAGTACATGGCATTTGTCTCTAAAACAGTGCTTAGATTAATGGGAAATCATAGTAATGTGAACATTTGCTTCTAGTACTTCATAATCAAGTGAAAAAGTGTCCCTTGTCTGAAGCCCATACCACAGCGGCCATTAGCTGTGTTGCTTGAAGTCCTAAAAATGTTGATTATCTTGTGTACTGGCTGAACATTTTGATTTGAAGTCTTTCTGTGGAGGACTTCCTCCTGGTCTGGAAGTGGAAACATTGATGTATGTTGAGAAAAAATCTTCTCACAGTGTTTCCTGCCTCTCTTGCAGCTACAGCTCACAGAGATCACATTCTCTTCTTTGGGCTTCATGTGTTGCACAGAAGCTGTGAGGGACTGGAGTAGCTCGTTGAGCCCCAGTACTCAGCCAGACCAGCCTTAACTCCTAATCCCATCAGCCTTGACCATCATATCTTCATAGTTAGGTGAGAGAAGAACAAATGTTTTTCTACTTAGTCAAAAACATTGTGTCCTTGTGCTTCTTTTTTTTCAAAGGCAATGCTTGCAGGGAAGGGAGGTAGGATGGGGACTGCAAGCCTCAGAAACAAGTGCAACCAGTGGAGTTTGCATTTCACTTTTCAGTATTGCAGTGGTGAATGAATTACACTAATTGCACAGACCTAATGGCACCCAGGTGAAGAGCTTTGGTTGTCAAATTGTCGTTGAATAAAAAGTGATCTTAGGCTCTTACATACCACTTCGAGGTGTTGGCCTGGGGAGCACAGTGCTCAGCTATGTGTTCATCAACTTTTGAAGCTTGGAGTCACGTTTTCATTTATTCCTCAGATGCTGGGCTTATCTGGAAACAGTCAGCATTTCTGGAAACCAGGCGGTGGCTGCGGGGGCAAGGAACTTGCTGACTCATTTCTGGGTAACTCGTGTTAACCCTTGTGTCACATCCAGCTCCCCGGGAAGGAGGAGGAGGAGGAGGAGATGGTGGCGGTGGTGGTGCACGGGCAGGAGGTGACAGTGGAGGGTTGAGATTGCAGCAGGGAGAGGTACTGAACTCTTGGCAAGGAGACCGGTGGTAGATGCAGCTTTGGCATAGCCAGGGCGGTCTGCAAGCAAGGATGGGCTCCATACGTGCTAGACAAAAGGGATGGCGGGTGGCCAGGGGCTCTGCGAGGCAGCAGCATGTGCTTGTTGTTGGGGGTGAGTGTCCTTGGCACAGGGCCGGAGGGGCCCTGCCATTGTCAGCCTCCTCCTGATTGCTCTGCGGGCCTGGAGGGGGATCTGGTGTGTGTTTTGTTTGTCATCTTTTGTTTGCAACTTGAAGCAATCCGGCAGAGGGTAATTGCGCTGTTTGTTTCTGACAGCCCTAGCAGAGCATCCTCTGTTGTTTGTCAGGCCTTACTAGCTGTGCGGGTGGGAACCTGCGGAGGGAGGACAAGACAGCCACGGGTCCCTTTGTCCAGTGCATCCGCAGGCCGGCGGTGGGCCAGGGCCACGGGGAGGTGGGGCAATGGCTGACCCTGGCTGTGCCATCTGCCAAAGCGCCACTCTGCAACTGGAGCTGGCTCCTTCCCCTGAAACCACCTTGTTGGGCGATCACTGGGAATGGCAGGGTGGGATCCTGTCAGCCGGGTGCAGACGAGCCCGAACTGCTGCGGGAGGTGCCAGAGCACCAGAGGATCAGCAGCCCAGGGAGGATGCAGGTCAGCACCCCAGCGTCACCACCGAACATATCATACCATGAAATCATAGCTGCAGGAGGTGAAGCTGAGGCCAGCTCTGGGTTACCTTTCAGGGCTGAGCCTTTGCAGTGGCTCTGCCCATCCCTCACTTCCTAAGCAGACAAGGGACATATTCCTGCCGCAAGTAACTTTTAGGGAAGAAAGCACCATGGAAAAAGCCAACGCTTCCATTAGCCCAGATGGCATGCGCTGGCTCCCTGGGCCTGCTGTGGGACCACACCATCCTGCAGCATGCCCCTGGTGTGCTACAGCCCTGCCTGAAATGCGAGTGGTCCTGAGGTCACCATCCACAGCCAAAAAAGTGCATCTCCTGAACATCTCCTCGTTGCTGACAACCAGGAGAGCCACCAGCCTGTCGGGCACTGCGTGGTGGAAAGCTCATGTGGGATTGCTGCGTGTCACTGCAGAGCCCACTGCAGTCGTGTGGCCGTGGGGCTGGTGCTGGCTGTGTCAATTGGCAGAGCTCCGTATGTCAGGCGCATGTGGGAAGTGTGCTGACCCGCAACAGGGTCAAAATCAGTCATGCCCTGAGAAGTACAAGCCACTTTCCAGTTAGCAAGCAGCAGGGTCCCCTTGGTGGTTTGCACCTCTCTGATTATTTTTAAAAACATTTTGATACACTGTGAGTTTTAAAGAGAAGTGGTTTCCTTCAGCTGCTTGCTCTTTTTAACAACAGGATTTTCAACATATTGATGCATAAATGATTTGCGTTTTGATTTAACGATTTTTTTTTCCTTTCCCTCACCTTGTTTTTCCCTTTCCTGTTTGGCACAGGACAGTGCAGGTTTCTGCCATACACGTGGCCCTTGTGGCTTTTGCTCTTCATGGAAGGCATGAGAGGCGTTGCTGACGTGCCAGTTGAAGGGATTCTTGGGCACTGCTTGGTTAATGCAAGGACTGTGCAGGTCCAGTCCTGTTCACAGCACCTGGTCACAAAGACCAAAGGCAATTCAAAGACATCAGGGAGTAACATACCCATCATCTGCAGCACTTGGAAATCCCTTTTGAACCTAATTTTCCTGCCATAGGGCTCACTCCTTTTTTTCTTTTTTCTTTTTTCTTTTTTTTTTTTGTTGTTGTTGTTGTTTTGGTTTTTTCTGGTGTGCTTATCTCCATCCCATAAAAATCAGCTGTGAAGATCTGAGCTTTGTCACTGTCTTTCTGTGTCACTGCTGTGTGACACATTAAGATGACTTGAAGTTTTCCCTATTTTCGCTTTGCCTTTTTCTCTGCAGAAAGGCTGAGGATACTCTGGTTTTATTTGAAAACAGGTTTTACTGTGTCTCTCTCAACTTGAAGTGTTTAAACTGGTGCATTTCTAAAAATGATGTCCCTTCTCTGAAGTGCTAATCTAGAATTAAAGCTGCATAAGTATAAAAATAAAGACATGCTAGACTGCAGACTTTATATTTAAGGTTCCGTCCCCAGAAGTCAGGTCTCTCCTTTCTCCTGTGTCTTCTGTATGACTTTTAGCAATTTTCTAGCCTCAAGGACTAGAAAAAATGTTTTTTTTATGCAGACAACAATCAGAAGCCTTACTGTCTTCCTTTATGTGTATATTTTTTAACTTAAAAAACCCCTCAGGCACTCTCTGTGGATAAAGAGAAGCTACGTCTTTCATAGAGTATATTAAGAAAGTACCTGATCACAACTAACACTAGGTTTGTAATTTAATTGTTTATTTTTAGTGGACTAGGTAAAAAAAATTAAAAGGTAAAAGAAGAACAATAGGAACTGCTGTGATACGTTAAATGATATGGTTTTAAAACAATTAGAGTATATGTGTGATCTTAGCTATTATATCAAACCATATTCCAAGATCCATAAGTGGTGATAAAGCAGAATGTATTTGGAAAAAAATGTGATATTATTACTGATAATCTTATATTCTAGATGATACAACATAATCTAATTACTTTAAACTTACTTTAAATATCTGTGGAGATTTTTATGTTCCTAATTTTGTTGTGGAAAAAGTCACATTTCTGGCATGGTCTGTGGTTAAACTGGACAGAGACAAACCAAGAACCAGTGCTATGAACTTCTTCAGCTTTTGAAGCATTGCCTCTACAAGAAAGGGGCAAACTGGTTTTGCAACTTTCAAACAGTTGAGGAATATTAAGAATCTACTTTGGTTTAGAGTCCTGTAGAGTGACAGTACTGACAATGGGTTTTTTTACTGGTTTAATTCTATTTCCACATCTGTTTGGATCATGTTTTGAAGTTTCTGGGAGCTGAAAACTCTGTAAAACAACTGTTGTATTTTTTTGCTGTGGTTTTGATTCTGTTTAAACGTAGATTAAAAAAAAAAAAAGAAGAAGAAGAAAATCAAACAAACCCCAAACCAAAAAATTTGCAGATTTTCCTCGAGATACAGGCTTCATCTTGACTTAAATTGGCTTTGTCTTGACTGAAATTGTTTTGATGTTGCATTTCTGTTTTCCAAGGCAACTACTTTTCTGGTTTCACTGCTTTTTGAGTCTGAAAGATTGTAGGAACAGCTGTTTCCTAGCCCCAAGGATGCAGGTTCAATCCCTGTATGGAATTCATTTAAGAGCTGGACTCAATGATCCTTATGGGTCACTTTCAGATGAGAATATTCTGTGACAACTAATTTTTTGAATACAGATGCTAATTTAATGGCAGTCATGGTATCCTTGCAATCTGTCACCATGTTTCATTTTGCCTGGGTGTGCTTTCTGAGCATCCTTGTATCTTTGAGGAGGGGCTGATGATTGAAGATATACATAGCTCTGAAGAGCTTTTATAATGCCATTAAAGCTTTGTTTTCTTTTTCACTTTGGTACAAAAGCAACCTGTTCAGACGTAATTGAGGAAACTTCTACTAAGCAGCTAAAGGAGAAGTCATGGGACATGGAAAGATGGCTTTTGAAATAATGAAATGCTTGCTATTGTACAAACCCATCACTGTGCTTGATGCCATCAGAAAGTGCTTTATTTTGTAATGGAGCTCAGAGTTTGCAAGGGGAAGGTGGGGATGAGCAAAGGAGAATGGCTGGGACTTACCCAGAGAAGTGAACAGAACCCAATGCAAATTATCTTAAAGAGAAAGGAGGGCTCAAATCTGTCCTTTTGCTTCACCTCCCCTTCATTGCTGGTCTTTTTCCATTACTACTCTTTTACAGCTCTAAAATTATTACAAGTTTCAGAATCTTCTATAAAGCAATATATTCCTACTGGTTATTGCTAGGCTGAATAACAAATGAGAATGAAAAAGACAAACTTTACTTAAATCTAAGTTCTTAAGTTTACTTAAATCTAAGTTCTACACCCACTCGTAACCTTTTGACTAATAACATAACCTCTGAAAAATCCTGCTGTGTGCAAGTGCCTCCATGCCACCCCCCACACATTGCTGGGGTAATCCAACTTCTGAACTCTCTGCAGGTGATTTTGTCCAGTCTTCAAACACATTTCAGCTTTGTGCTGAGCTCTTGGTTAGAAGTCAAGTTCAGAAATTAGTCTGGAAAGGGCTGAGAGTGACCTAAAATGGGGAAAGTCATATGTCAACTGTCCAGTTTCTTCTGAAGGGGCAAGTTAGAGCAGCATTATGCTCATTGCACTTCACGTTCATTGCCAAGGAAGCAGGATGGACCTCCTCAGTCATCACCTGCAAGTTCTCAGTTGGTTTTTTTTAAGACTTCTTCAACAAATACATTTTCATTCTTGCAGTAACTGGTCTAGCTCAAGAACAGTAAGATTTCCCCATAGCTGCCAGTTACCTTTGGATTAATAGATGGATGTTAGATAGATAGACAACAGAAGGACATTAATTTGAGGAGATTTCTAGTATCTGTTTGAACTAGATCGTATTTTTCAGGTGTGTTTGATTTAAAGCTTTAAGAAGAAAAACTTTAAGGAGAAAAACTGAGCATGTTTTCAGTTCATCACTTTTCCTATTGTGTGGTGCAATAATTAAATTGAGGTCTATCCTGAATAATTTTGTCTATTGCCTGGGGGAAAAAAGAAGGGGCAAACCCAAAATCTGACTTAAGTGCTGGCTCTTCACCCTGTCTTTCACTAGTGGCTTCTACCCCCTCAGATAGCATGTGACCATGCAGTTAGTTGAAGTAGGATTTGGCACATCCAAGGGAGCAGAAACATCTGCTGCAGCAGTGGGATCTGCCTCCACCAGCCCAGCTGGGGCTGGAGTACAAAACCTCCTCCATGGGCAGCAGATCTGATGTAGACCCCACACTCTACCCCCAGCTCTAAATGGGGGACAGAGGGGAGCACATGGCCAAAGGAATCTTAAAACTATGATAAATTAGCAAATGAAGCATACTGTGAAAGTGAACATTGGTAATCCAGTCCTGTGTACTGGGTATTATCCAAAAGCACCTTCCCTCAGCTGCTAGCCATAGCACAGTGTCATGCCTTTGCAAGCTAAATTAAAGAGCCCTCTACTGCTAAAAATCTACTTGACAATGTGCTTAAGCTGCTGAAGTGTATCGAGGATAATAAGGTCAATTTGTCCAGCTAAAGTAATACTCCTCCCTGCAGAGGCTCAGGTCAGATTAAAGGCTGTAGTGATTTTGTAGCAAGTCTGGTTGAGGAAGGGAAATAACATGTCTGTCATAAGGTGCATTTGTATTGATATACCTGCACTTGCACGTGATACCTTCCTGATCCATCTGTCTGGGAAAAGCAAGGCTCCTCTCCAGCATGGTTACCACTTCCAGGTTTAGAACAGGCTTTGCAGGAGCGGAGATGAGACCTGGCTGCATGGGCTGTTATACATGTCCCACTGAAGGACATCGACCTGGATGGGGCGAGTCCAGAGGAGGGCCACCAAGTTGATTGGAGGGATGGAGAAGCTCACCTATGAGGGAAGCCTGGAGAAGAGAAGGCTTCAGGGTGACCAAATTGCAGCCCTCCAGCACCTGGAGGGAGCCTACAAGAAAGATGGAGAGGGACTTTTTACAAGGGCATGTAGTGACAGGACAATGGGCGCTGGCTTTAGAGTAAAAGAGGGTAAATTTAGACTAGGTGTTAGAAAAAATACTTTACTGTGAGGGTGATGAGGCACTGGAACAGGGTGCCCAGAGAAGCTGTGGATGTCCCATCCCTGGGAGTGTTCAAGGCTGGGTCTAGTGAAAGATTGAGCAACCTGGTCTAGTGAAAGATGTCCCTGTCCATGGCAGAGGGGTTGGAACTAGATGATCTTTAAGGTCCCTTCCAACCCAGGCCATTTGATGATCCTATGTCACCATCTGTCTCTAGGTCATTTTGCTATTGAGTTTTGTTTTTTTTTCCCCTACATTGAGTGTCCTTGTAACAAAATCGCCTCAAACGACAGTTAAATAACTTCTATTAAAACTATGTGAGAGCACAGCACAGTGTCAGTTTCAGGATGCTTTTTTTTTTTGTAGAAGCAAACCACCCAAACTAGCACCATCAGTCTAGACTTACGGTGTGCTGTGGCCTTATTTCAGCTTGCCAGTGATGACAGACTATGCATTTTGACATTTTTAGTCACTTAATCTACTCAGGTCCAGGCTGTTGCCCCTCTCGTGCTTTAAGTTATGCCACCAGAGTTCAAAAGCCACGCTTATGACAAAATAGCTTAAACCAGCGCTGTTGTGGCGACTCACATTACAAATCTGCTGCCTCTGAAACCTAGTGGTATCCTCACCTGAGGCAAAATAAAGGGAAACCTGTCACCTGCCACAGTGGGTGCTTAAGGCGAAGAGTTTAACTTAAAGCAGGAGTAAAAGCAAAACACGTTCCCAGTAATGTCTCCCTGGAGTTGTGTCTGTACCTTTTGAGGCTCAGGGGCTGCTGCTGTCAGGTGGAGACCAAGGAAAGCAGCTGAGACAGAGCTCCCGGGCTGCCTCATGTCTGCTAGGGGCTGTCAGACTGCTTTAGCTCTGTTAGTAACACATTATAGTTTAAAGCTTCTCGCTTGTGCCTTTTAAATGTCATATCTGAAATCCTCTGCCCACTCACTGGAAGCAGTCTTAGTGGCTTCAATAGACAATAGTGATGCCAAATTATGAGGTGACCATATGTTATCTCTGTATCTGCACTTCTGTCTTTGCTGCTGTTTGTCAGTGCCCATACACAGAAGAGATGAAGGGCAGCACCTGGCTGCAGTATTTCACCAGGACACATGGCAACAGTTAAATACATCTCAAAAAGTATTTCTCCTTTTGTCCAAGAAAATGAGAGAGTTGCAGACAGAGGTAAATCCGTAGAAATGCAGGTTAATACCCAGTTCCTAAACATATGACTGGCTTCAGGCAAAATGTGGTGTGGATAACAGAGCTGTGTACAGGTTTTATCTGATGGATGTGAATCATGCTGTGCAGGGCAGAAGGAGGACATACAAGAGAATTCAAAGGAAACTTCTCAATGTTGCTCATGAACCCGGTATGTGTCCTGAATGGCGTCTGCCTTCACATTCATCTTCCATTTCTTTTGCATGAGAGGATAATCTGTTTAGAACAGCACAAAAGCCACTGTGGTCCTGTGGTGGGTTTGAAGACACAGCTCAAGCAGGGATGTTTTCAGGTGTGCCATCCCAGTGGTGAATTCCCTGAAATGTGACTGATTGATAGTGCAGTCTTCCTCATCCACTCCAATATTAATGAATGGTGAAGGAGCACTGCAACCAATGAAACAGATAAGGTGCAGAAGGAAACCCAAGAATACCTTAAATTTGGTTCCATTTTTTTCCTCTTATTAAGTTGAACCATTCTTAGCACACAAATGTGGATGTGCCCTTGCATTTAGACCTCACTTAAATTTATCTGTGGTTGTGACCATGGATTTCCGAGAACACAGAAAAACAACTTGTACCATGCAGTTAACTTTTCAAACAATGTATGAGAAGCACCCCACAAAAGAGAAGTCTCAGCACCAATGTGGCCTAATTCCTTTGTTTCCTGTAAGAAATCTGTAAAAGCTGTTGATAGTTAGGAAGCTGATTGGATCTGATATGCCTTCAGGATAAACCTGAGACCACTGATGACTTGATTGAATAGCCCCATCACTGTACATCAGGGGTGGTTAGAGAATCCATTTTGCTTTTGCCTTTTAAGTCACTTAAGTGACTTAAGCTAAATTGTTTCTCTGATGCCCTCTGTAGACAGTGAGGAGCCTGAGAGTCTTTGGAAAACCTTCCAGCCCTGTCCTTCATTCTGTTTTTCTGCACATGCATCTAATGGCCTTGTTCCCTGATAGAACAGATAGTTTGTGGATAAACCTTGAAGTTATTTCCTATTTGACTCTGGAAAACCTTTTGAGGGATAAGGAGATATGGAGAACACAAGAGTGAAGCTATTACATGTGCATATGTGACAATTAAAAAATTCCAGCTGTATAGGTATATAAAGCAAACTTCCTTGAGAAAGTTCAGTGTCCCTGCCTTCCCCTAAGAAGTGTCCATTTTGCCTTTTCTCTCGACTCTTCATTGAAAGCTCCCAGGCAAAAACCAGAAGCATGGGACTTCCCCTCATATGCACAGAGACCAGTGAGAGCCTCCAGGCCTGCTGGGAGAACCTAAGATGTCTGGACTTGAGGCCTTATTTCAGCAGAAAAAAAAAGGGGAGCAAGGGGAGGCTGAGGAATCCTGTCATTGAGTAAGTAAGAACTCAACACTTAGTCTGCACAATGCTAAACACAAGGGAAGTTTCGTGTAGTTCACTGATGCATTCAGACTTTTAGGATATGCAAATATTTGGTCTAACAACCTTCAGAACAGAAGTATAGCAGCTATTTCAGGTTGAGAATATTATGCTGGTGTTGGTTTCGTATGGTGCAAACAAATAACCGTGTCCTGAGAGAGGAATCATTGTATTCAGAAGGTATTTATTTTTTACTGTGAGAATCTTTAAACATGCAGTGTTTATTTATCCCTTAAACCACGAGTGCGTCTCTCCTTCCCAGCTAAAATTTGTCCACATGACATTGTCATTTAGCACTTCCAGCAGTGCTGGTAATACAGTACATCTGTCTTGAACAGGATTACAATTTGCTTTTACACCTCAGTCCCCTCTTAAATCTTTAACAAAAACAAAATCACAAATTCCGGGCAGAATACAAATGTATTTATATTTTCTAAACATTAAAGATGTTTCGTGGCTCCCTAAAATCCCAGCACAAGAACAAGAACCTTGTCAAGAGATAATAAAGCACCCATCTTGAATTAATTCTGATCTAATCAAATCTAATTTGATCTGATCTAATCTAATCTCAGTCTGTCCAACCAGTAGGACTTTGTTATCTGCAGACATGATGCTCACACAATGGATTAGGAAGATACTCCCTGCTTTAGCCATGGGTATTTTAATAGCTGGACTGGTTAGTCCTCAAGTTCTGATTTCATGGGATTATGCCATGGAAAGGGAGACAGATTGCTCTGGCAATGAAGTGTTTGCATCATGTCTAGAAGCAGCAGGTGTGGTTCTTTTAGGTGATCCGCTCCTCTGCAGAGAGTGAGAGTAATTTTAACAGTAACAGCTAGGCTGGTCTAAGGAAAAGAGCAAGGGGGAGGCAATTTGTGTTCCTAGCTCAAGTGACAGTTGGAAAAAAGGGATAACCTTTCAGAAACACTAATTTTAAAAACTTATTTTCTTTAAAGTCTGTTATTTCCAGCTGTTTTAATTGCTCTAGTAAAAGTCATTATTTACCCCTGGAGAGCTTTCCTTGCTTTTGTATTCTCCTGTGGTTTCTCCATTTCCTCACCTCTAAAGAGCTGACAAGTCACTGAGAGATATGTCAAGTCCCTGGGGGGCTAAGACAGACCTACAGGGACACCATCTTCATGCTCAAAGTGGGCAGGTTCTGGTTAAATACTGTGTGGACATCATGATGACTACCACACATATGCTGCAAAGCTGCAGGAGGCATCCAGAGGACCTGCCTTTCCTACTGGTCTTCCACTTTGCTATGGAAAAGCACAGAAACAGGACTTCTTTATCCCAGATTTCAGCTGGCTCATAGCCAAGCATACATATAAATGCTTTGCTCAACTGTTCTTTGTGAAGACTGCTGACCCAAATCTACGGAGTCCTAAACCTTCTGTGCAATAACGTAAGCGAAGGCCTTCAGCACATGCTGCAGTCTGTGCAGACGCCTTGTCTGCGTCCATCTGAGTCAAAAAACAGTGGCAGGGAAAATCCCTGGGACGGGAACTCAGTCATCTGTGCTGCTACCCAGTCCAAGCAGGCAGCAGCCCTCCCAGCAGGTCGCAGGCAGTGCTTGGGAGCCAGCATGGGCCATTCCCAGTGACCAGACCGGAGGCAGGTTTTGGAAAAGGAGAGCAGCCGGTAGCATAGACACAGGCCATACTGTGCTGGCTGGCCTCAGTGGCCAAAAGCAGTCCCTGGCAGGCTGAATTTAAAGCTGTATAGGTGCAGGTTTAATTTAAATCTGTACAGGTACAGCTTTAAAGCTGAAATGTCTTTGGTTGGCAGTGGGATGCCAAACAGTTTCCTCGTGCCAAATATTGATGGGTGTTTAATATACACTTTGGGCACATGCTGTGACCAGGGAAGATTGCCTACTGATGTTGTGTGAGTGCTCCTGACTCCTGCAGTGCTGTGGTGCGGGATGAGCACGACAGAGGAGAATCACAAGTGTAAAGTGCTTTAAAGATCACACTCCAGCAACTCTTACCAGAAAAATACTCTTGATTTGAAGTGTGATTTTTTTAACAGCAGGTCTATACTACCAAAAGCCTTTTGTGGATGCAGTTACACAAAGGGAAAAGTAAAAGCTCTGAGCAGTACACCTTATTTAGTTTGGGTATCCAAGTGAGCTGCACTGTCAGAAGCCTGGTGCTGTAGGCAGAAGCAGTTTTTCAGGTGAAGGGCACAGCCAATGTTACCTGGTCTTCTTCTTCTACTGCAAATTTATGCACTCTTTTCAGCACTACTGAATTTTTGGTTATAAGCCATCTTCGCATCAATTTCTGTGAGTAGTTGTAAAGAGTTGTCTGTTCCCAAACTGGTGTCAATTCCAGTGACCCTTCCTGCCAACAGCAGCGATGGGTATGGTTCTGAGCACAGGGAGGTGTTGAGGACTGCCTTCTGCCTCTCCATACCTTATCTCATGACCATTGCCACTTGGCCACATGGTGCTATCCCTCTTCCCTGGGTGGACAGGATCAAATCCCTCACTAAGCCTGCCCCAGGGGGTCACTTACTCTGAGTTTGCGTTGCAGCAAAATTACATTGCTTGATTTTTCATTCTAAACTCAGAAATAGTAATTATTCTGAAATCAGCCTGGAGTGAAGACAGAAGTAAACCAAGTTTAGAGTACTTCAGAAGGAGAACTTAAGGCAGGCATCTTAGAAGTCTCAATAAGATGCCTTGCATCAAGTAGATTAATCCCTCTGCTTCTCCAAGGAAATCTTGTGTGCTGTGGAAGAACTTCTGGAAATGCACTATATGTAGTAAAAGAAAAGACAAAGGCAAATCCAAAGTGACACAATGACTGACTGGTACCATGTTCTATTATGGATCACATAGAGTTTACTCTGCAAGCATCATCCATCTCTACGCACGTACACTTCCTTGTGCCTCTGGTATTAGCAGTAAAAACTCACATGCTCACAACATATTTCTAGTACAAAGCACATGGGGCTTAAGAGGAAAACTTGTCTGTAAACAAATTGGGCGGTGTTTGGATTGCACATTAACGGTGCTGTAGGGCCATCAGTAGGTAGGTGGTCCCAGGAAGAAAAATAACACATCCATTATATTTCCTGTTTCTGAAAGGAGGAACTGATACCCCAGTGCCAACACACCACTGTCCCAAGCTGGCAAATGTCTCTGCGTGTGCAGGAGATATCAGGATGCTGGGAACTGCGATGCTGGCACTTAGTGGATTGCATGTCAGCCTCCTCTCAGTGGGCTCTGCAAGCCCATCAAGGGCACAGATAGAAGAGAGGGGATTTGCCACTTACTGAGAGGCTGTCAGAGCAAAATGCAGCTACATGAATGCTTTTCTCCTGTGCAGTAGACATGGTGTTTCAAAAGAATCTCAAGAGCAAAGGATAATGGGAACCATTACCTGTCCCATGTAAAGTGTTCGCCCTGCAGTGTAACAAAACATTTCAGAGAAGACCAGTTGAAGTGATTTGGGCAGAATTCTTTTTTTTCTACACTCTCTCTGTAAGAGAGATGAAAGACTGGTCTGTGTTTGCTCTCAGGTCAGGACTCCGCTATACCAGTAGACTGGCAGATTCCCTATGGAAAGATACTCCCCACCTTGGAGAACTTGTGATCTGAAAGTCAGACCAGAAGCTCTGAACAGAGACACAGGTATGCCAAACAGTCAGAAACAGTGGGGTGTTTCTGCTCAGTGCTCCAGCGGCAGATTTAACGAAGAAGTGTGGGTTGGGAATAACATTGTCGCTTTTTGATGTAGTTTTGTGGAAACGCATCTCAGCAAAGCACAGAGTTAAGAATGATGAGGGTGAGTGAAGGGAATTAATTAACCTGGTCACACTTGTGTGGGACACAAGGCACGAATCTCAGAGATTAAAGGGTTACAAGCCCCAGGGCAGGTGATGACATGGCTGTTGTGTGGTGGTCTCAAAGCTGGGCTGGTTTTGTTTCTAGCATTTAATGTGGCTTAAATGTATCCTTGAGCTGGGCATGGTGAGGGAAGATGGCTCTTGAGTGAGAGCCATTGCCTTTGACATCTAGTCCTGGCCACAAAACCTGACAGTGAAACAGCGAATTAGAGAAGGCGTAACTACCACCCTAGTCCAAAGAAGGCTGCTTATCTGCATGGCTACAAGCAGGTGATACAGAGAACTGAACGAGCTGCACAAGCCTCTGCGTGGCAGAGCTGCAGCACTGCAAGTACAGCAAGCTGCACTTGCTCTCACTTTTCCTGGCCATAAACACCTAAGGTCTGATTCTTCTGGCTCTGCACTCTGCACAGTCATTAACACCGCTTTGAAGAGTTGGGTTGGTGGGTGTAAAATACTACCATTTACTAAGGCATCATTTTACCACCACTTCACAGCACTGTAAAATGAGAATCTAGGCTATGGAGCAGCAAAAACCTGAGCCCCAAGTATTCACCTCATTAGAGAATCCTTTGCTGTGTGAATGGGAAATAACAACGGCAAATCCATCTGTCCTGAAATTACACAGGCTGCCTGAGTTTGGTCTGAGATTTTAATGGAAGACCAGAGGAATAGAATAGAATAGAAAAATTATTAAATTAATTTGGAGCAGGGTCTGAATTTCACTTTCTATTTTCCTGCTTTTATGTGAAACTTCAAGCAATACCCTGCTCTACTGCATTTGAAATAATTTGTATAAATATATAATAGATGCACAAACAAATGTGTGTAGGTAGGTAGTGTAAATACATATTTGGAGATGACACTGTTCTCAATGTGTTTTACAGCTAAATTCTTCTTGGAAAAAAAAAATTTGCTCTTTCATGTGGATTCTCACACTCTTTGCATGTGTCTTGCCTGTGGAAGGTAAGTACTTAATTTTTTTCATTTTTATCTTCTTTCTTAGTTTAGTTTGGGTGCTGTTTTTCTTTTTTTTTTTTTAGGTCTTCTTTGCCATAGGCCCTGAAAACAATAATAAAAAAAGACTGTGGCAGTTGCTTCCATGTAGCTTGCCAAAGGGGTGTTAAGAAATTTTTCTGGTTGTTCTGTATGTGTGAGCTGCAAAGAGGTGATAACTTGCTGAAGGAAATTAAAGCAGGGGGTTGAAGCTCAAGTTTTGTACTCTTCTGATTCAGGCAGTCTTGGATTACAAGCTGCTGGTTTTGTTAGAAATCAAAAGTTTACTTGCTCTAAACCCAAGGGTGCTGCAAAGACAGATTAATAGGTAAAAACATCATGCAGCCTCTGGTGCTCTCTGTGCTTGGTTTACTCAGGTGCTGGACAAAAACCCCACAGTATATCAGAGAGGAGCAGCTGAAATGGTAGTCGTAATACTTTGGACGAGCACTCATTTGTAATCGTGGCGATTCCCAGAGCAGGGCTCCGTGCTGCCCTCCCCTTGCTGCCCTGTGGAGGCACCCAGCCCGTGAGCCCATCCCATCGGATGCTGGCTCCTCCTGTGCCACTGCCTGGCTGGCAGCACAGGAGGCTGGCTATCAGATCAAAATTTGTTTCTTGGATTCTTTCAGGGCCATTAAACCACCGCTGCCCCTCAGTGAATGAAGCTTTGCTGTGAGTGAGAAAACTGTGGCTGCCAGTTACAGCTGCTAGCTGGTCACAGCTTGGCTGTTTTGCTTTGCCTTACAATGGCCTCAGCGTGCCCACCCTTTCCAAAACTAAGATCTCTTTCGCTTATGCGTTCAGCTGTGGTGCTGGCATGAGTCCACATGGAGAGGTTTTCTTTCCTTCTCTCCTTCCCCCAAGTTCCGAGTTGTTGCAGCTTTACCTTCAGCATTATCAGCTGAACACCAGTACTGCTGGGTCTTACCTAGGGCTTTGGGTCCAAACATTTTGCAATGTTCCATGAAGGAAGGGAAGTTTTATGGACTCTGGGTTGCAGCTGGGAACACCATGGCATGGGGCTGCTGCATTATTCAGTACCAAGCAAGGAAGCCTGGCCAGGCTGGATGATGGCTCAGAGCAGTGTGCGGTTACACTGCTGGCCAGAACCTTCAGTCGTCGCTACACCATCTTGCTTTAAACCTGCCTGAATCTTGCTTCAGCCCCAGCTCTAACACGGCCTGAGAGCTGCCCACAGCAGTGTGTGGGGTTGCACAGGCTGCTGCTGTCCTGCTCTGCTGCTCTAGCTGGCTCCTTGGCCGCAGCAGCGCTAGGTTGAGACCAGCATCTGCAGCCACAGTTCACACTCCATCCCCCTTCTGCAAGCTGGTTTTTTCCTTCCTCAGTGGCTGTAACTTGGGAGCTGGTGAGATGTGAGTCAGCATCTGCTGCCTGCTTTTGGGGTGAGAGCAGAAAGGCAGGGGCAGTAACACCTACAACACCCAGTGTGCCTCAGATGTCTGCAATTCCCAGAGGTCCAGCTTACACATGTTTTCCTGGACTTGCTGCAACTGTGAGGACCCAAGAGGAGAGTGGGGTGTGCCTGTTGAGATCAGCTGCAAGTAGAGATGCACGGGGCAGGGACTCCCCAGGCTGATAGACTGGAGCTGCAGTGTTGATGTCCCAAGTCTGCCACTTCCTTATGACACTATCACTGCTTGAAAGAACCATACTTTTTGTTCATCTGTACGGCTGTGAAAATACATGCACAAACACATATCCGGGATAAGGCTGAAGTGAGATGTCAGTGCTCAGGTTCCTACAGATATGTGTGAGGCTCAGGCACTGCCTTACCTGTGTGCAGCCTGGTAGGGTGTATGGCAGCACTGCCCACCAAACGCTGCTGGGCAAGGGAGCCCAGCCACTTTGGGCCAGCTTCAGCACATGCAAAAGCATTTACTACCTGGCTGCAGAGAGGCTGCATGAAAGAGGAAAGGATTAAGTCTGTCCAACATGATTTATCTTACAGTTTCAAGCAGTAAACCAATATAACCAAAATGAAGTTGTTCCTTCACAGAAAGAAGGAAACGAAGCTTTGTTTTCTCTATAGTGTGTCCCTCATATGCCTTAGCCCCATGAAACACCCCACAGTGCTGCTGCCTGCTGAGGAGTGGACTGAAGGCCCTGTGTAGCAGACTGTGATGTCCAGCAGGTCAGGAATTGCCCACAGAGAGTTTGGGCTCCAACACAGAAGCAGGCATCTCCTCCTTTCCTCCAGGAAACAGGAATTAAAAGTGGAGGATTCTCCTTTTAACCTATTTGCCCCAAACCCTTTTGTTAAAATAAATATTGCCATTTGTCAAAGGAAAGCAATCCGTTAAGGCAAGCTTGCAAAGTCCTTCAAAGCAGCAATGGCAAAACATTAAAACTGAAAGTAACAGAGAATTGCCCTCAAATTGCATCTTTTGGCAGTCACTTCTGAGCAATGGGACCCCGCAAAATACCAACTGCTTGGGGGAACCTGGTGGGACAGGGTGGGAATTTTTGTGAGCACAGATGGTGGCACACTGCTGCATCTGCTACACTAGTACTGGGCAGAACTGATGCCTTGAGAGGCCACGTAAAAACAGAGACTAGACAAGAATAAGGGAATAAAGGTAGGTATTTATTGGAAAAGCCTTCAAAGGTACATTCTGGGGAGCCAGAGACTACTCTCGAAAATGGACCCCAAGATGGACGACAGGTCACGAGTTCTTCACACTTCTATAGGCTTGGTTCATTTGCATATCAGGGTTAATTCTCCAATTAAAGCTTCAGTTAATGATGCAGTTTCCCCAAGCTTGCACCCCTCTTAAGATGTTGGTTTACACATTTTGGGCCTAGGACAGTCTGAGTGTCCTTGGAGAGCAGACCTGGAGAGGCTTTGTTATGTCTACCTAGCATGAGAGAGCAGAAGTTAACAGGCCGCAAGTTACACAGTTAACTTCAGTTACACACTAGGCAGTACAGGATTTGAAAAATATGAAAGTTGAAACCTAAGGCATCACAATCATGGACTATCTCCAAGGGTCTGGGAAGACATGTCCAGCTGTGGAATGTGATAAAAAGAGAAGTGAACAAAACGGGACAACGTCCAGTTGGATGGTATTGGGTCATTCAGTGAGAGTTGTAAGTACATGTGTAACCGGTCTACTGACAAGCCAGAGCTTACATCTTGCTCACAACGTGATTTATCTTACAGTTTCAAGCAGTAAACCAATATAACCAAAATGAAGTTGTTCCTTCACAGAAAGAAGGAAAGGAAGCTTTGTTTTCTCAATAGTGTGTCAGGAATATTGCCCTCTGCCCTTGCACAGTGCAGTGTAAACTTGCTTGTAATTTGTACTGGAGGGCAGAAGTCAGCTCTCTGTCTGTGTTTCATTGTACACTTACACTTAAAATCCTTTCCTGGCATTGATCCCAGCTTTGATATGCATTAGTAAACATTCATGACACCGACATTAATCCGGAGTGAGCTTATAGCCATTTGTTATATTAGACACTAAAAAACAGTCACGAGGCCGTGATTTGATAGTGTTATCTCAACACCTTGCGTAGAGATGCAAGGCTGATTTGGTGACATATCATCCTTGACACATGACACATAGAGACCATGCTTCAATCAACACGCCGTGCCTCTGGGCAGCGTGGTGTTACAGCCTCTGCAGGGGAATGCCACTGCCTGCGAAACCGCCTCTCCTGCAACTAGTGGTGATGGCAGGGCTGCAGAGACTGGGAAGCAAGAAACTGAGCCTGGTATTCAAACATCAAATACACCAAAATGTAACAAGTCTCCTGCATGTTAATGATGTTTCATTGTTTGCAGACACGTCTAAGCAAGAACCTGCTTTTCTTAGAATTACTTACTCTGCAAATAAGTTCAGCAGTAATGATCTTAGTAGCTTGATTGGCCCTAGATCTAGCCATAAACCCATCATAATTTGTATAATTTCATTTAAATTCTGCCCTAAATCACTCTGTTTATTTGAATTGTAGTCATCCTGATTTACTTGAGCATGGTGTGCCCGTGTGATGCACCTGAAAACATATGATGGTCATGAGCAATGGGTTGCAAATGGAATTGCATCACCAATGGAGAGATGTGGTGATCAATGCAATTTTCCAGGTATGAAAAAAAATAGAGTATTATCATTTGTTTAGAGGTGTAGTCAGGATGTGTTTTCTTAAACAGTAGCAATCTGGTCTTGCTGTGAGCAGGATCTGGCCTTAGCTGTCCATGGGCAAAGAAACAGCAGGTTTCATCGCTGCCCCACACTCATGTCTGTCTTCCAAGAGGAGAAGAGGTTGTGACAAACCTTTCCTGGTGGTAAGTGCAACTGGTTGTGATGTGACAGTGGCAGAAAATACAGATGAGAGTACTTCTTTACACAAACCAGACTTCATGCCCAAGCTCCTTCTCAATCCTGTGTTTTAGTGATGTGGATGTGCCTGCTGTATGAGGTGAGTGCTGACTTTCGGCTGTACAAGTGGTAACGAAGGGTTACAGAAATGCTGAAACTCAAAAATACAAACATAAATGCCAGGCCTCCGGCCCATCCACTGGGCATTTCTAATTGTCAGGTGAATGGATGAGAACTGTTGTGATAAATGTCATGTATCTTTTGGGTTGTTACACAACAGTGATAAGGAAAAAGGCAAGACACAGAAAAGAGAAAGCTGAGGCTGCCTGTCTCTACCTGGGAAATAACAAGCCCTTCATTAGAAATATCTTTAAAAATGTTATCTGGAATTTGTAAGATGGCATGGTTAGTCCTGAAAAGACAGAGTTTTGAAGCATCACTGGTGAATATTATGTTGCTGCCAGGGCTTTGCACACACTGGCACTCAGGCTCAGTGGCAGACAGGCAAAAGCACAGGTAAAAGCTGGACAGATGAGAAAGTGCTTCCATGCTCAGCCCATGCCAGTTGCTGCTGTCAAAATGGCTTTCTGTCCTTGCAGGCACCAGTGGGCTTCAGTTCAGGGTCCCTGATGTTTAATTGCCAAAATTAAAACTGTATATGTATATAAATACTGGATTGCTCAGAATACCATTGCCAAGGGTCAGGAATACTAACATAAGGTGAGACTGATAGCAGTTTAATTTTCCAGGGTGCAAATTGTGGTTGCAAAGGCTTGCATACAATTCCCACTTCTCCTAATGCCTCCATATACAGACATACAACAATAAACCTCCTCCTAAATTGCCACAGAGGGACTTGCAGGAACTAACAAGTCCTCAAGGATTTATAGTGCAATATTCAGACAATAGAGTTTGCAGAGACATCTTTGATCCTGCTAGGAGAATTAAATTAGTACTTTAGTCCTATCTCATTATTTACTTTCATAAGAAAACTTGCACACATGATGTAATTTTTCTACCTTTGTGGCTATTCTCACATGGCCATTTCAAGGGAGGCTCTTCTAAATGTTTGCTTTAATGTCTCTTGCTAACTCAGGGTGGCAAAAATGACCCCATGGCATGTCATTAGCTCTGGTCATAGCTTGGTGTGTGAGTGAAGGCTTTGATTAGGTACAGGAACTGGTAAATGACAGCAATTTTGCTAGCACTGTGCTACTGTGTAGATGATGTGGGAGTTACTGTGGGTTATTGCTGAAATTTGCGGTGTCATGGGTAGTATGTAGGCATTCTTCAAAGCCTTGTGTACTCAGGAAAGTTTCAATGGTTTAACTTTAAACAAGTTTCACACTGGGGAAAACTGTACAAGTGCTTGGTTTCAGTTTAAATACAATTTATTTTAATGTCATCTCTTGGGGGAGGGTTAATTTTTCTTTTTGTACCAAAATAAGTGGAATGAAATGAAAAGTTTGTGCCTAGAAGCAAGGCACATGGATGCCCTGGCACAGGTGTTGGGGCCCTCGATTTGCAGAGAGACATTGTTTTTCTTGAAAGCCTGTCAGTCAGTGTGGTCAGAGAGGAGTGCCAGACACATCCAGACACATCCTAACATCACAGTGTGAAGGACTTGTCTTGGGGAGCCAGAGCTGAGGCCATTGAGAGAGGAAGAGCTCTTAGCTGCACCTGACTTCTGAGGATGTGCAAAAGCTCTTGGTCAAAGACTCTGGCTATCTATCTTCAGCTTGGGCATCTTAAATTAAACCTTCTCCTTTTTGTGTCCAAACTGTTCGCTTTCCTTTTGCGTAGCTCTCAGCCATGAAGCTTTGACTCAGCAATACAATATTGCCAGGCTGCTGCTGCTGTGGCAAGGATGGACCACACTAAAAGGGTGGACACGTTTGTGAGGAAAGCCTCAAGTACTTCCCACATAGGGGGTGATTTATTCCCATGTCCAGTATTGTCTTAGCTGTATTTTCAGCACTTCCCACTTAAGAAGATAAAGAATTGGATGTGCAAAACATCACACAGTGAGTTAAGGACTTCCACCCAGTCAGAGGCTTGTTCCTCTAAACTTTGACCCTATGTTCAAGCCAGTGTCTTTGTAATATATATTTTAAAAACATATGGGCTAGCATCTTACATATTTATTAATATATTGAGAGTCATTCTACAACATACACAGTAATTACTTTTCAGTGAGGCCCTAGACATATGAAAGATTTTTGAAAAAGTAACAATTTTCACTGATGGCATGTTTTAAAAAAAATTAAAGCTGACTTATTACTTGAAGGAGAGAAAAGACCATGAAACAGGTATTTTTACTCAGCAAAAGAGAAAATTTTTAGCTTCTAAATGTGCAGAGACACTAAATCAACTATCACAAATGTGTGCGGGTGATGCAGCCAGCAACACTTAATTATCAGTTCTACAGGAAAATTAGGTGAGAAAATTACTTGTCTTTTTATATTTATTTTATTTATAAAGGAACCCAAAGACAATGACAATTCCCTCACTACAGCACGTTAGACAAAGATGGCTTGTCTGTCTTTTTCTTCTCCCTTGGTGATACAGATTGATAAATTCCTGCAGTGTACACAATTTAATTTGTGTTACTCTTTCTCAAAGTTGGGGTTTCTTCTACAGTGTTGAAGGAAGCTGTTTTGGTAGAGATGAAGCAGGTTCATCTTTTATAGGGTCTTAGATTAGAAATATTTGAGATATGGGGGCAAGAACCCTATTTGGTCTGATAAATTGACCTTCTTTGCAATGTGTGTGCCATTGTTTTTGTGAGTAGATATAATTTGCATATGCATCTTACTTCTTTCTTCTTCATAAATCATTTTGTTCAGTAAGCAGCATCTAGGCATGAAGATACTGGTCATATTAGCATGGCTTGATGTGTCCTCTGACATCCCAGCCTGATTATTTCTTCCCAGTGTAAGGGCAGAAATCAGCAGCCACAACTGGAGGGAAGAGGAAAGCAGAGCCATGGATGGGACCCCAGAAATACCATAAGCCTGTTTTGTGGCCAAACATTTTGTATCATAAAATCACAGCCCCATGGAGCATGGAAACAACAGGAGATGCTCAGTGTTTTCAGGACTAGACCTAAATTTTATCAATTATTTGATTTGGACTACGCTAGCCCTGGAACATGCAAGAAAAATTCCACACTTTGAAGATACCTTAATATGTGATTAGCTTTGTGTGTTCCAGATCAGGCTTTAATTCCTTCATGCCTGGGTGTGTAGTAAAGCAGGAGTCTTCACAGACACACACTCTGTGTTTGGTCTATGTTTGGTCCCATGTGGATGTCCTCTCTTCCTAGATGGATGGAGGTGACCTAAAACTCACTGAACGCTTTTGTGCTAGCAAGACTGGCTTTCTCCCTAAGCAACTCTAGAGGACAGGATTTACTCTATCTTATGTTTAAAAAGGTAACTTAACTGGTAATGGAAGAATTATCTCAGCCTGAAAAGGTACTGAAGCAGCTGGGGATGAATGATTCCTTGGGTGTTTTCTTTCTCCCAACAGCAAAGTGGACTGAAGCAGCACTTGTTTCCCATCTGGCTGCTTGTTCCTGCCTTGCAGCAGCTCCTAGTTATGACTGAGCAGGGCTTTGATCACCCAGGAATCCATCGCTGAGGGTACTCTTTACCTTGGTTTTGCTTTGCTATATTTAAGCTGAATTGGTTTCTCCATCTGCAAATGGATCCTTCATTCTAATGCCTTTTTTAGAAGCACTGTGTTGTTGTTGGTTTATTGCTGCATTCCATTTGTCTTCAGTTGGCAGATTTCTTCCAGCTTGTCTCTACCAACCATAAGAAAGCTAATTGTGTATAGATCATGTGTAGGTGATAAGCAAAGTAAGCTGTTGTGTAAATTACTTTTTACTGGAAAATCAGTAAGAATCTTGAAAATTCTGGCCACCTGTATTTCTTTCTGAGAGGCAGGTAAGGCATAGCATGGTAATCTGTAGATTAAAAAGCCAGGGAGTTGAATGACTTTAAAATTACCGTTCCAATTATGGTGCATCAAAGCGAATCTGTGTTAAAAGTGGTCTACCATGGAGATCCCTTCCCTTGGCCTGTTGAATGCAATTATGTCTCGGAGTATGAATTCTTCTCAAGATGAATTAAGGAAAGGTGGAAAAGCAGGAAGATAAATCATTCTCTCAACATTAGGGTAAGAAATAAATCATCAGGAACTAAACTGGTTTGGGTTTTGTCTCTGGTGCCCATCTGGCACCATGACCCAATGTAGCTGCTACACATGAATATGGCAAGAAAAATCCTGGCTCAAAAAATCTTACTCCAAATGTATGATGGAAGATGAAAGAAAAAAGAAAGGTGATCTTGAGGGGGACAGTCATCTAGGTCTCAGCAGTCAACAAGTTTCCATCACGTATATCATCCTACATCAGCAGCAACTTCCTGTTCACCAGTGGTGAGGGGACAGTGCCCCTGGGAGTGCATGGCATTTCAGGGAAAGAAGATCATAGGCAGTGTCCTTTCAGGAGTGGATTTGGTTGTTCCTTGAGTTGAATAGGAATATGTGGTGACCACACATTTTCCAGATCATTTGTTAATAAACATGCAAGCAAAGGTCTAGTTGGCTGTTGGCATTGGTACCAGTTCTGGTGGTAGTATACCCACCCTGTTCCTGTATTTTCTTGGAGGGTACATGCCACTGGAGCCAAGGAAATCATGTTCTCCTGGGACTCAGATCTAGCAGTGTCTAATAAAAGGCCCAATGAAGAAAAATTTCTGCAAGTTTTATTTTCCCCTGGGAAATTAAGCATTGTATACCACAATGTGCCTGGCATATGGCTGCCTATCCATGGGAGCACTGAATCCAGTCCCTGACTCAGCAAAGTACTGTAAGCAGTGTTTAGTTGTTATAAACAGGACTTAAGCACAGGTCTAAAGCTGGGCATGTGCTTAGCTGAATCAAATTCATTTCACTTGTGCACAAAAAAGGTAAAACACTGAGATTTGGATTGTGAAAAAAAGCTAGGTTTTTTTTCTTAGGTAAGTGCAGGATCAAAAAAGGGTAACGAGCCTATTTTCCAGATTAATTCCATTTATTTTAGATGTGTGTTAGTTTGTCTCTTCACCTTGCAGATATCATTTGCAAAAGAGACAAGGTACACAAAAATTGATTTACAAGACCAAGTGCACAATCCACATAGTGAAATAGGTCTTCTAGTTGTTATCTTTATTATTTGTTTTGTATCACCCTGTTCTGACTGCGGGAGACAATAGCCATATACTTTGCACAGAATGGTTAATGAACTGACAATCAGCCAGATTTCTTTTCTTGGCTGATCATTTACAGATTTGTTAATGCTCTAATGTCAAAGTGTTTCTATCCTGGTATGTCTCACTGTCTAGGAAAGAAAGCAATCCTGCTGCCTGCCACCATGTAAGTGTCTAATTCTTCTTTTTAATGCTAATGGTAGGCTGTACCAGAGAACCCTACAACAACACTTTAACTCTTAAAAATCTAGTCTCCTTGATGGTTTTAGGCTATTTGCTTCTTAATTACTTTGCAAGTTTCTTTGCTCTTGCATTTAAAAAAAGAAGTATCTGAGAGTCATTTTTTCTAAACAGTATACTTTGAAACCAGAGACTTGCTTGTGGGTGTCATTCTATGCTTTCAGACATCACCACCTTTCTTTTGGAGGTTTAGAAATTGCTATGCAAATACCCAACACCCTTTTGCATCAACCTCATTAGAGCCAATAAACATTTCACTTTAAACATCAGTGTTCCCAAATGGGAGGGTTGAAGATCCAGCCTGTTTATCTCTTTTCAAACAGGTGACTCCTTATTACCCTCTGAAAAACCGGAATGCAAAGCAGTCTCTCATCTGTAGCTATTACAGCCTGTCATGCAGTGTAGTCAGGGTTTATTTTCCCTCTTCCTTTGGTGGTCACTTGGCCATCAAATTCACACTCACTCTTTTAAATACTCATGCAATCACTCCAGTGTCTTGATATTTGCACTAATTTCATTGCTCTCTACTTTGCATTCAACATAGAAAACTCTTCAGACCCTTCACAGTGAATGTGGGGGACAAAGCAGCAGTGGCAGCTGGACAGACACCCCATCCACACCCAGTTCCACGGCAGCTGGGTCACCAGCTGGAGCTTTTACTGGGTGTTTGTGTGCAGGGAAACGCGGGTGCAGCGGGGCTGAATGAAGGACACACTGCAAGGAAGAGCAAAGGCATGTAGTGCTAGAACTAAAACAAAATGGAGGGCTTGTGCTAAGCTTAAAAAGCAAAAATACATCTTTGCATCCAAGAAAGACGCATGGCTTGGCTTGGTGGGTAGAGCAGGCAGCAGAGTTGGAACAGAGGTGCCATTTCTGACTTTGTTACTGGCTGTGGCAAGACTTAATCGATGGCCCCATTTCCTGTCTTTAACATGAGGGTTGTACTTGCTAAAATGGCAAGAACCAGTGGCTCTGCAGGAGATTTGGCTGACAGGCACAGGAACTACTAGAAATCTCTTCTGTAACTCATTACAAATTGTAACTACACTTCTTTAAATTTACTTGGATAAAGAATTAAATGCCTGACTTAAAAAAAAAGAAAAATCTTACCAAATTTTAAGTTCATTTTTAATATGGCAGTCTTTAAAAACATTGGGACCTACCCCAGCATTTGTTGTTCTTCCAGAATTCTTTTTCTTGCCAAAATAACATATGCAAGAACTGTAAGTAGGAAGAAGAGGGGAGACTGTGCCCCTTCTCCTCCCTCACACTTGAAGCCAACAGCTGAGATTCAAATGTAAATGCCAGTATTCTCTAACTCTCCAGGAACTTTTGAATCTTGGTGTCTTACACCTATGTGACAACTTAGGCTAAATTAAAAATCAAAGAGATTTCCCCTAGAGTAAGGTATTGCTTGTTATGAGTGAGGATATCATAATTGGAGCTGCCAGGAGGTTTATGAACTCCACTTGCTGAAGGAGGCCTTGGGGCTCTGAAGCACCGAAGTCTGTATTTTCTGTCTGGAGTCGTCCCAGCTGCTGCCCTCCCTGAGCCAGATGTGCAAAACCAACAAACATGCTGCAGATCCCATTTAAATGCTAATACGCGTCTTTCTTCTGTGTGAACTTGGTAGATCTGGGGGGCTGAGATTGTGCCCTGGCTCTCATCCTGCTGCTGTGGTGGCTCCTAGGGAAAAAGAGAGGCAAGTCCTGGGTGCAGGTGCCCTTTGCAAGGGTGCTGTGCAATCTCCTTTGTCACGTCTTGTCTGACTGGAGCTGCCTGATGTTGACAGGTCAAGGTCTCAGCTGAAGCGGCCAGTCTGTGCACTTCAAAGCTTTGATTGCCCCCAGCTTTTTCCTCACCGTCCCCTAAGCACGTGCCCACCCATTGTAGCTAAGGTGGTAAAGGGGGGAAAACCAGACCTTTGGTAGCTTTATTTTAGCAAATATTGGATGGGACATTCAAAGTCAGTAGCTAAGAAACACAGAGGGGTTTTAAAGAGAGAGGAACATTTTTCTTTGATCTCTTTATATCGGCTCTTCATCTTTATCTTTCCTCAGTAACTTAAATACAGACTCTTCTGGAAGAATACATCATAGCTGAGGATCACATCCAGGTTTTTTGCTATATGTGAAACTTCAGAATAAATTTTAAACCTTAATTAGGGCATAGAAAATGTACTGTACCTCTTCTGACTTGATTTAGTCATAGAAATCATGTTTGCATGCAACAGACAGAGAGGGAGAGAGGAAAAGAGACTGATACTGTTTGAAAGGAGAATAGGCATGAAAACTTGATGGGAGGAACTCCAGCATGTTTGCTAACTACTGTGAAGTAGTAAAAGTTCAGCTTCAGTTGGCCTCTGAGGCATTGGTGTTTCTTCATTACAAAGTAAGGTGGTTCTCTGTTCAGTGAGAATGTTTTTTCCAGGTTTCACAACATTTTAAAATGTACCATTTGACAGGAAAATGGTAATTTTAAATATAGAGAATTATTGGGGTTTGGGTTGGTTTTGGTTTGGTTTGTTTTTTTAATCTACAGAAGGAATAAACCTCCAAAGAGCAGAGATATCTAGGACCACTAGATTAATTTGCAAAAAGAGAAATGTGATTCTGTATATGGTATTTCACAGCCAGAATTTAATAAGTTTTATGGGGCTTTCTTCAGTTTGTAATCACAGGGAAAACTTCCTGTGGAATCAGTTCACTATTGACTAACACTGCAACAGACATTTTTGATAGCAAATAACAAGTGTCAAGTGCTGGCATTTTGCAGCTGGCATCACTTTCCCTTGGTACAAAGGACACTAAAGAAGACAGTGCACAGACAATCCAACCTGTGGACACCAAAAATCAGTAACCGTAACCGTAACACCTCACTGGAGGTGTTTGGCTCTGGCCCATGTTAAAGGCTGATACAGATACGTGATTTGGGAGATTCAAACCTCAGGTAGAAAAATCTACATAGGGGTGTGTGTGTATACATCACTGGATCAGTCCAAGCACCCATCTATCCTCTCCTTGGCAGTGGTACACATGCCACACCTTAAGCAAGGAATGCTTCCAGGACTCCCTGCGTCACATGAATGTGCTTGGCAGCACCATCTTGGTTGCATTTTACCTGGGCTGTTCCAGGCCCTTTCCCATCTTCCCAGCAATTTTTCTTAGTGTATTATCACCGTGTTAGCAATTATCACAGGTATCCTTGTCTTTCTGCAAGTAAACAGTGAGGCAGATGAGTATTTTAGACAATGTGAAATATTTTGCCGTAAATATTTTATTCTTCCACTGTCAAATCTTGCGCTCACTTTTTTCCATTTTCTATCAAGCTCTTGACACTACAACTGCAGCACCTCCTCATTGTTACTCATACAGGAGTGCCAGTGAGGAAAAGCTCCACATACATACACACACATGCATTTCTATTTCCACATGGTGACTTCTGTATTGGCAACTGGTTCCAGATTTTTATCTATTACTGCTAAAATAATTATTGGAATTGGAGGAGTTGTACGTCTGTTTTAAAAGGAGAAAGCAAGTTCTAGAAATGTGTGCTTTTTGCAGGAGAATTTATTCTCAATCCATGCTGCAGGGTTTATTTTCACATCTCACAGGAAAAGGATATTGATGCTGAGGTTGTCTGATTCCATGAGAACCTCTTCATTTAAAAGGACATCATGGATTGCTTGCTAATTCACTGGCTAAAACTTAAGTAAGTGGAGACTAATGTATTTTTACTGGTTTAATTAACAACGATTACTTGTCTAAAGATAAGGTATTTCCAGTTAAAAGCCAACTCCTTTAACTCCAGATCAGCTGAGAATAGTTCAAATTAGTTTTAGGGTAGGGTCAAAGTCCAGAATTTTAGGGGTTTGAAGTTTTTTAACTGAGCAGATCAACACATATCTGCGTATCTGCTGGGGGAGAATCCACATCTAAGTGAAAAGGGGGAGGTTGGGATTTCCATCTGCATGGAAGCAGATTGTTTGGGAGCTTTAAACAAATGAGTTAATGAGGTGGCACTGAAGCACACATCTGTCCTCTCTGGGAGATCTGAAGTCCAGCGCAAGGTCCACTTGGCAGCACAACTCTGAGGGGCCTGTCTGGGCCAATCAAACCTCCAGTGGGCAGCACCACTGGGGGAAGACTCATCAAAAAAA
>VZRS01003734.1:300744-314760 GCA_013398055.1 Ifrita kowaldi | reverse complement strand
AAAAAAAAAAAAAAGAAGTGTAAATCCTCGCTCTCATTGGAATTTTTTTTTGTTGTTGCAAACAGAAGCCAGCTCCCAAGGCACTCCTCCATGCCCAGGACACAGTGAGTGAGAAATGCTCAATGGCATTGCACTGCAGCCTGCACTGGCTGAAGGCTTCCCATCAGGAAAGCCAGCCTCGCTTGTAGTCAGGGCAGCTGAGCTACACACGGCCAGGGATGGTTTGGATGGATGAAGACTGTGTAGCTCCGTGCTTCAGCTGTATCAGGAAGCTCACATGGTGCCTGAATTTCTGCAGAAACTAAATCCCATGACTGTGTCTGTGACTCTCCTTGCCTCACAGGGCCTTGCCTTCATATGGCAAGGAGACAGGAGCCTTGGATTCCCCAGGAAGCCTTCACACAGCCTTCACACCCTGCTCTGGTGTTGATCTCAAGGCTCAGAATCCACAAATATTTGTACCTCCTGCAACAGATGTTTCTGGAAATGTTCCTTCAAGAGGTGATCTTGAACCCAAGGCAAAGTTCCTACTGAACTGTATAGCTATGGACAAGCAGAGCAGACACAAGGGTCATGATTCTTCCACCCTATCCTTGTGCTGGTTCTGGTTTATTGGCTTGAAGAGTCCAAAGGGATGGCTGAGAGCCTGCCCCACTTTTTTTGTAAGGATTTAGGTCCAGAGCTTTTAAAGTCACAAGGCACCTAGCTTCTGTCAGCTTAGGACTTGGATAAAAGAGTTTTTGAAGTCTGGTGCTGGATGACTTTGTAGATTTACATGCTTTGTTGTCCTGCTATCCCCCATTCTCCTTAGTAGCACTGCCCATGGTGTGTTTGCTGCCTCATGGGTCAGGAAAGAGGCTCTGCCATGACACAGCCCCCTTGTGATGCCAAGGACAGGGCTTGCAGGACCACAGGCCCCTTTTTGTGACTTGCAGAGGTGTCAGGGGTGCACAGGTGGGTATTGGCAAACTGAAGTCTTTGATAGCCCATCCACAATTTCAGCTGGCCAGCAACTGGTCTCTAAAGTACTCCTTGTTTAAGGGAGGAAAAAAAAATCTGCTTCTATTTCATTCACCCTGTAGAAGGGATGGGTAGTTCACCCTCAGCTGTTTGAGTCCAGCAAACACAACCACATGAGAACACAGATGCTGAATTTTTCAATGCAGCATCTTTGTCTTGACCACTGTGAATTGTCTGCACTTATCATCCTGGAGAAACCCATCCCTCAGCGTGGCTGTGCTTTGTCTGGGTATGTGTGACCCCAAGGAGCCAGTCTGGGAGTCAAGCATCTAAGGACCTTATCATAATTTTTAGACATATCTTTTTTTGCAGCATAAGAACTAGATTAAGTGGCACCCCAGAAGTCTCCTGGCCTTTTGTTCACCTCTGCTTAGAAAAACACCTACAAGCTTTTGCCTCCTTTCCCTCCCGTTGTATTAGACAAAGTCACAGACAAATAACCACGAGCAAAAGGGGCAGGATACAGTTATGCAGCCACTTCTTCCCCTCACCACAGGCTCAGTCTCTGGAGCAACCTCAGATTGAATTTGCTCCCTGAATGCAAACCCTCGGGATTGTGCCGAGGATGCTGGAGACCCAATGACCCGTTTTCATGTACAGATCTGAGTGTTCGGACAGAGGGGCGTTCAACACATTCCTACAGCAAAAGGAGAGGAGCCCTTTTCCCATCTCTTGTTTCAAGTCTGGCTTGACCATTGTCTGATGCTGCTTAGTGAAAGCCGGGCCCTGGGCAGGGAAGCGAGCACTCTAACAAGTGGCTTGTTAGTGAGGAATGTCCTGCAGTAAGTACGGAGCAGGCTTGTCACTTCTCAGCCAATCCTCCGAGGACAATAAGGAAGGAGGACAAAATGAGTGCAGCTCTCCTGGGCCTCCCCTTAAGAGTTTAAAAGCAAAATATTGATTTTGAGTTACCCTGCTTCAACTCAGCTTCACTTTCCTGATATTTTTATTCCCTTGTAGGTTTCTGACTCCATTCGTTTTTTAAACAAATCACTGGTGAAATTGTGGTGTGTCCATGTAACATTCCTGTGCCTAAAAATATGGTCAATTGACACCTTGAAGGTTTCCAGGCAACTCTAACCATTTGTGACATCTTTAGCTGCATCTCCAGTATGTTCAAAACAGATGAAGTGAATGAATTGATTTTAGCTGCATAAAACCCTTGACAAAAATCTCTTTGTGGCCATCCAGTTAGTCTCTTGATGATTCGTAGAGTATTTGCTTAAGCCATGAACTTGATCCTTCCCACTTCTCTGTTTTTCAGCTAGCTCTGCTGTGGCTTCCCTGCTCCTCAATACACTGCAGTTGCCTTCCCCAGAGCTGGAGTAAGAGCCAGTCAAACAGTGCTGGACCTGCAGCCCACAATGCCATCAGTTCAGACCTGAGCACTATATATGCCAAATGTACCATATGAACAGCACTCAGTGGTGGCAACCTTGTTAGGTGCTTTAAATTGTTGTCAGACCCAAACTGCCTAATAAAATCAGCAGATTTGTATAACTTGATTCAAAGTCCCAGCAAAGTCAAAATGATTTTTCAACTTGCTTAAGGAGGTAGTGGATAGAACAACCCAGCAAAAACATTTTCCTTTGTCCCCTGAAAAAAAAATAACATTTGCGTGTGATGAAACATGCAGTAGGCCAGGAATAAATTAAATGCAGAATCTCAGCTCCTTTAATCAAATAATTTGATGTTTGTGTGTGGTCGAAAGGAAATTCTTTTGAAGACATATGGTCTTTTCACTCTATGCTATTTTGGATCAAGTTCCATTGTATTAACAAATGTATAGATAAGTTGTTGATGGGTTCGATTGTTTTGTGTTTTTAAAGGTGCCTCCAACCCTGGGGATTCAGGCTTGGCCAAGCACAATGCACAGTAACCACCCATGATAAGGAACAACACACAATAATTGCAGTGCTTAACATTTGGTGTCTCAGCTCCCCCTGACAAAAATGGAAGAGTGAATCAGGGACAGGAACTGGATACACTGCTGGAAGGGATGGAGTGCTGATAGTAACCCATCTTTCAAGAAGTGCAAGATATTACTGATTAACTACGGAAATACTTCTCTGAATTCAAGAAAACCAGCAAACACTTCTTTTGGCAGGAAGTGTGCAGCGAGGTGTGAGCAGGACACTGAGGTCTGGCTTTGGCAAAGTATTTGAGTACATCCAGTAGAATTATGCCCTTACCTGGTGCCTTTGGCTGGCTAAACTTGTAACCCCCTCCTAACGCCTCTAACCTGGCTTCTCTGCAACACAAGCCATGGGATTTCGTAGTCAGTCCTGCATAAAGCTCAGTCTTTTTGTTTGAGCAACAGCATTTTCTAGAGGAAAACATCAGATCTGAAGCAAGAGTGTCTGGTAAACTGATCTTCTAACATTAAAGTAAATAAATAAAATCCACAAAGCTGCTTCTCTAAAATATATTTAATCAGAGGAGGTGAGGTGATGCAACTAAGCCGGTCTCTGCCATCAACAGGAAGATATCCTGTTCCCTTCCCCTCATCCCTTCTCCACCTGCCCAGTCTGCTCCTCAGACCCTGCTGTGATTCAACTCAGCAGAATGTTAACACAGAGTTAATAATAATTTTCATGTGAATGGCAGCAGGAAAATCACGTGGAGGATTCTCCATCAGCTGAGCGAATTAAAGGGCCACATGAACGTGAACAACCAGGTGTTCACTGTGGGAAGGAGTCTTTGAGACAAAAGCAGTGAAAGGGAGAAGCAGGGCATAGGAGGAATGGGGGTTACCACTTGAGACAGAAATTCATCAACTTCACCTCCTTTGGGGCTTCATTTTTGGGGAAAAAAGGCTACTTGCATAATGTACAGAAACACACTGGAACTTATATGTTCTACAGGTAGTGAGACCACTATGAAAAGGCTACATCCTCTCCCACTGCCCATGATGTCCATTTTCCTATTTCCTGATTGCATGAAAGTAGGCAAGAGCTTGGGCTCTGCATACTGCAGGTGTGAAGCTGTTGGCTGAGACCCAGCATGGGGTGAGAGGTGCTGGAGGCTTTGCCGTGCTCACAATGATACCACACTGTTCTCCTGCGCTGTGGTTGTCCCATGGCATATGGGGCCATGTGGGCTGTGTGACACTGGTGTATGACCACCTGGCCACCTGAAGGAGCCTTTCCAGATGCACTGGGAGTGAGAGGAACAGCAGCCATCCATAGATGCAGCATCTGATTCATTCTGCGTTGAAGAGCTGAGACCGGATTCCCACTGGCCTGTTAGCACCGGCTCAGGCTAGGGAGGACCTGGCACCAGTTCCAGTCAGGTAAAAACTTCACCTGAGAGCAAGAAATGACACTGCAGCGTGCAAGTGAAATGTGTGTGGCTGCTGCAGGTGGGGATGGAGGAAGGCAGAGTCCTTGAAAGCCCATAGGTTTATCCTGCCACCTGGCACATCACCCACTCCTTCACCTCTGGCCCGAGGGTTGCAGCATCCTGCCCCAGGTTTCTGGCTGCTCTCTGGTGCGTACCTGGCTTCACACGGAGCTGTTCTGAATTGCAGTTGTTGAGAGCCACCACACCAGCCAGCAGCATGCTGAAAAGCATCATCTGAAGTGTCTTGTCTTTTGCACCATAAGCTTGTTTTAAAAAGCTGTGATCATGTCAGCAAACAGCCCATCACTTCCCCCCACCCTCCCGCTGAAACTGTGGTGCACCCCATGCTGACCACCTGGCACTAGCAGCAGCATTTCCTCCAGCTGCTCATGTCCATGTTTCAGGACAGTCCCAGGAAGTCCAGCTCTTCCCTTAGCCTTGTGTGGACAGAGTGGGGGTCCAGAGCAGCTGAAGTCTAGGAGAAGCATCTTAGCTTAATACAGCAAAGCTCTTTGGGTTTGGGAACAGGCATTGGAGTCTGGGCCAGGCAGGATGGGGGTGGGGGGTGTTGGGATTTCCTTTCAAGCTGTGCCAATTAACTTCTGAGGCTTTTCCTCCCCTGAGCCAGCCAAAGTGAGCTGAGGCAAATCTGCTGAGCGATTGCTGCTTCATGCCCCTTGTGCTGGCACCAGGGAGGAGAGGGATGGGGATGGGGCAGCCAGGGCCCAGGGAACACTTCCTCCCTGTTTGTCTGCATGGAGAAGACCCTTCACACCCCCATGAGAGCAAGAAGGAAGCTGAAGAGCAGCTGTTTCTGTTCATTGGTGGGTTTCTGGCGGAGCATCTGTTTGGGAACTGCAAAGCAGAGTTTCCTCTCTGATTCCTGCCCTGTTGTGAGGGAAGGATGAGGTCGGGGAAGCTGCAAGCAAAAGTGTGGCAGAGAGAAAGAGGCTGGTGCTGCCTGCTGATGCTTTTGGTTTTGAGGACTTCACTTGAACACCTTTCTGCAGCTGAGTGGAGCATGTGCAGGCAAATCCCAAGCTCTCGCTCAGGCTCAGCCAATCTGCCAGGATGGAGGTGCTGGCTCTCTCAAGAAGGGCATCAGTAGAGCAGTGAAGCCCAGCCCTGGTGATGCTCTCCTCTGCCCCAATTACTGATACAGTGGGTGTCGTGGGAGATTTCTTCTTGGGGTTTTGGTTTTCCCATCAGGGGAAAACCCATCCCTGGGTTTTGAGTGAGGAGTGAGTAAAGCAGCCATCGTGCTTCCCCATGGGACAGGGTGCCCCAGAGGTAGGAGGTAATGCTGCTGGCAGATGGCAGTGCTCAGCTGCACAGGGGATTGGTGGAAAACAGTGCAAGGTAGAGATAGGAGGTCATGACTATGGTAAAAATTATGGCTTAACAAAGTTGCAGAAAAACATTTAGCACCTAATGTGCCCTGGCTATAAAGACACTGGTCTCTCCTTGGGTTTTGAAAGCTAAATATGAAAAAAAAACTTGACAAAGTAATTTCATAGTTAGCTCTGGTTTTCCTAGTTGGGCACTAGACTGGTCAGCAACCCAACCCATTGCTCTTCAAACATGGTAGTATCTCACAAGCATTTATTCTAAAGAAGACTCCAATTTAAATATACAGAAATCCAGATGGGAAAAGTGTTAATTTGAATTTACACATATGATATCACAGCCTGTAGGGGTTAAGGAGAAGGTAGGAAAATAAACCTGTACTTTTTTTTCCTTCTAAATAAATTACATGACCAAGAGTTTGGGTTTTTTTAATGCTGTATTCCAACTGCCATCACTTTAACTGCGTCTGAAAAACATATTTAGCTATAAGAGGAGTGTTTAGTAAGATTTGTCCCTATTTCAGTGTTAAGAAGGACAAATTATTCACCTTTCCAAGACAGGTAAGGTAGCCAAGCTCAACCTATGACTATTTCTGCACCTGTTCTCTGGAGTGTAGCATAACCCATCTCTAATATTACGCATTTTCAATTCCAGAGCGTCAGCACTGGTGGCCGAACCCCGCTCATACTGGTGCAACAAGAGCCAGAATAATAGCAGGAAAGGACAGAGATGTAGGTGCTCGGGTTATTTAGAACTGCTAGTGGCCTTAGGCCAGGCTGTGCTTTCAGAAGACGTCAAAGGTGAGTTGCTCCCAGTCCAGGCACCATCTGCTCAGCTTTTTCCTCCAGCGGAAGTTTAAAGTGTTGAGACCATAAAAAGCTGGTTGTATACCCTGCAGTACTTCAGTGCTGGCTGCGGGAAACCCAGCTGGATATGGACCACCAGCAGATAGGCCAGCTCCCTGGATATGATGTGCTGAGAGGCTGATGGCGCAATGCATGGCTACTGGCAGTTGTGGGATGACATTAGGGCCTGTCTCAGCATGCAGCCACCCTGGCCATCCCTACATAGCAGGGACACATAGACAGTGCAGCTCACAGGACATCAGGACACAGACCCAGAGCACTTCTGGGAAGGTGGGAAGTAGGTTTGAGCCTGGGTGCCGGGACAGACTTGTGTTGGCACAAGACCTCTCAGGTCAATAATAAGGATGCCCTCACCACAGACTTGCCCACACTGAAAAATCAAAAGTAGGAAAGGTGAAGCTGGAGTGCTGGAGGTGGGTGCTGCTGAGGCAGCAAGGGCCAGAGGGGTTGGGATGGGGCTCTGTGGAGAAACACAGTGGCTGAACTTAGCAGAGATGTTTCAACCCTGGTGAATCTCTGAGACGTTCACGTGAGTCACAACTAGGGAGAGTTGTTCTCACTGCTGTTGAGAAATATGATGGGGGGAAAACTTGTAATTTTTTTTCATTTAGTCACTGGTTTATTTTCCTGTGAATGATAGTAACAGTTCAGCCTGAAAAGTTGATGTAATTGTGAAATTTTTTTCCAGCTGTCACAGTTCAAATACCCCTGTGTGTATGCTCTAAAGCAGACTGCCTTAAAAGCAGTTTGGCTATACCTAATGCTTTTGTATAATCTTTTTGTTTAACTCAATTTTTGTAGTGGTATTACGCTAAGCAATTTTTGGTGCTTCTTGTTACAAATATCATTTCCACCTCTTCTTTTTTTATAACAGTTTGCAATTTCTATTAAGTCAGAATTTCCAAAAGCAACAAGCTATGGCAAGTCAAATATTCAATCAGGATTTAATAGACATCATCGTGGCCCTCTTTCCTTTGAAGGCTGTTCACCTATGCCTTTCAGTGATTCACTACAGCAGAGTTGAGCACATCTTCTAATTCACAAAGCTTTAAATATTTTCTGTGGAAACTGCGACATTTTCTTGAAAAAATAATATCTGTTGCTGAAGCTCGTGCAGTTTTACAGAAGATACTATATGGCTGCACATACTTTTCTCAGTCAACTTTTGGGGGTGCTTTAGATGTACCAGTTGAAAACTGTTGATGCTTAGTAAGATAGGCTCTGCATTAGGTTAAAGAGTTTCACACAGACCTGTCACTAGCTGAATAAAGAGACTGAGGCAAATTTAATCTGAGTAGCACTGTACAGAGTCTGCATCTTTGCAGAGAAATAAGAAGTCTTTGGCAGACTCATTTGGAAGGAGGAGTTGGGTAATGGGGAACAAATTCAAAGACAAGTTTGGCAAAGCCTTTGCTCAGATAATGGGCACAAAGTCCATCTACAGAAGTTTGCAAGGCTCTGGTTTCAGCATGCTTTAAGGGTCATAGGGGTTCATGGGCTCACCTCGCCCCTCCGCCGTGGGTTCTGACCCCTGCAGCACAACATGCAATCCCTAGCACAACCACGTGGGGATCTAGGCTATAAGCATGAATTTAAAGCACTGATTTAGGTTTGTGGCTGACAAGGAGATCCCACCAATGGCTGGACCAGCCTACCTGACCAGGCCACAGCTGGGAATAGGAGTGATGAACAGGGCATGCCCCAAAGCAAAATGCTGTGAACCTGCAGCAGCCTGAGCTGCTTTATGCTAACCAAGCATAGTAAATCATCATTCTAGCTCTTAGCCATATCAGATACCACTAGATTACACTTTGGTGAGAAAGACAGAAAGTGCAACTAGGCGTGATCTGCCACTGCCTATTACTATTCTGAACTGGCAGATATTTGACTCTGGATTTTATGCAAGTGAATATAGAGGAAGGCAGGCAGTGGAGAGCTGTTTCAGAGAGGTGTAATTGCCTCTGTCCTGGGTGTTTGAGATCAAATCCAGGGAGAGAAACCAGTGCTGGCTGCTTTAACTCTCTAGTTGCTGCTCTGCTTGGAGATGGGTGGTCTAACAGTGTTACTGCCCCAGCCCCTGCCATAAATACAGATGTGCTGTGGCCAGACCAGCTGCCAGACTGCAGAGTCAAGGGTGCAACACTTCCAAGAAAATCGTCATTTATCTCCATATGCCTTAAAATGCTACAGTGGCCCAGGAGCTGCAAGCCCATCAGACCATGGTTCAACAAATCTGGGTTTAAGGTTCTTAGTACTAAATCAGAAGCACTGTGGCTGTGGGCCTCAGGTTGTTGGTCAGTAAACTCATGCCTGGGCTCTGATTTCTTCAAAACATGGCAACAGGTTGACTCTGCACCAGCAGCCTTTGCCCTGAGCCAGGTGCTGCCTCCTCGCCTGCAGAGGGCTAAACCTCCGATGGACCAATTTGACAGAAATGTGACCGCATGCCTGAGCCTAAACGGGGTCAGAGGAGCACCACAGGTGCTTGAGCAGTGCACAAATCTATCTCTGCTGAGCACAGAGCCCTGGCCCTGGGTGCTGAAGGCAGGCACCAGGCAACAACCTGGCCAACCTGCCCCTGCTCATCTGCCAGGGATAGTTTAACAGGATACCTGCAAAACCAGTGGAAGAAGTTTCCACCTCACAGTTTTGGTTTTGTTCCTGGAATGATGCTTGTTGCCTTCATTGTGCTGATGCAGCTGTTGGTAAGATTGCACTGATCACTAAATGAAAAAAATCAAGGTTAAAAGCACACTCTTTTGGGAGGAGGTAATTATTAAGCAGAACTACCCTCAAAGCTTGATTTACAGCCCAGCCTTCCAAATGTTCCTACAGACTGAGGGACAGAGACCTGAGCCATGGGAGTAGGCAGGCAGCCACCAGGGAACTGGAGACTTCGTGGTCAATAAAGGCAATACCTGGTGGAACTGCAACCAGAGTCACTGCTGCTTGCAATAGTTGTTCTCTGCCTGGCACACTGCTCTTGGACTGTGGCCCTTTCATGTGACACAGGATCAGGTTCTTGTACATACTTCATACTCTTCATCTGAGCTACGTGTATCACTTTGACTCCTTCTCCCATGGGACAGGATTTTATTGGCTTGCAGATTGCATTCGCTCTAACAACAGATTTCTTGTATGCAAATCAAAAAGTTGAGAGGAAGGTAGGGTGATGAATATGCTAAGCATGGAAAAGCAGTATCGTGTTATGGTTATGTTTGCATGCATTTAAAACAGAAAACAATTAAATATGAGTATCGCAGAATCAGACCCCAGCAGTCCTGCATTGCAACAGGAGAACAAAGATGCACTGCTGCAGGATTTAAAGGTCTACTGAAAATAAGTGATTGTGGCTTAAAATCTTTATTGGAAAGAAATGCTTATGTTCTGTAAATTGTTTATGAAAAGAAGAAGTTATTTCCCATATTTCAAGCATTTCTGCCCTGCTGGAGATTCCTTCTTTGGGATGCTGAGGAAGGCATTGTGTTATATGGTCAGGTGAGAGGACACAAGGAGGTGGAAATTTCAAAATAAAACTGCAGGAAAGGTTAGAAAAATGTTATGTTTAGTGATTCTGACAAGTCAGGAAATAACAGCATATTCAGTCACAAGGGTTTAACCCTTTTGTCAGCACAGGGTTTCCACATTTCTCAGTGCCCAGCTCTGAACTACAAATATGGGAATCTATCCCCTTCTTTATTCATCACTGTGCCCCTGGATTATAGTTCAGCTGGAATATTCTCCCAGTTTTGAGGGAACTGAAGGTAGTTTACCTCAGTATGCCCCCCTATAAAAAATGGATCCCCTGCTGCCCGGCCCTCACTCTGTTTCCTGCTTCACTGAAACGTGAGCAAGAGGGAGCGGGGCTCATCTGCAAAGCAACCTTGGTGTGATGCTCTGAGCATCCCACATGGGCCACCCTCCTGGGGCAGGCTAAGGGAGAGTCAGGCTTGAAACTGGGGAGAGAGGCAGCAGCCTGCTGAGCCCAGGCAGCTCAGTGCATGAATGCAGGCAGCCAGGGGCCTGGGCTAAGGAAAGCTGCTGGGCCATGAGGAGTTAGGTTAAGGCTGAGGGTTGCTTCTGTTCATCTTGGTGCCTGAACTCCTGCACAGAGCCATAGTGGAAATTATGATTTCCACCTTGCTGACTTGCTGTAGCCATGGTTGTCACGACTTTTTCTCCCACCTCTTCCTCAGCATGCCTTCTTCTCAGCCTTTCAGAATTTCTGAAGGAAAAGAAAAAGAAGGCTGTTAAAAATCACATCTCAAAATGCAGCTTCCATTTTGATCTTTCTTTGGTATCAGTGGTTCTCTTCTACACCATGTGCCTCACCAGGAAACCCAATTCTACATTGTCACATGATTCATATGTGTTTTGTATCTTTTTTTAGAAATACATTTTCATTCATTAAAATTAATTCCTCCAATCATTAAATCACCAAAATGAAATTAAATAATATGGTACCTACAAAATGTAGCACCCTGGCCTTCTCTTCCTGTGGCCTCTCAAAGAGAAGTGTGCAAAAAAGAGATTATTGCTTTCTCTTTTCTGTTTAATATTTTCCTCAACAAATGCCTAATCATTTATTTGCATGAAGCTAACTCTCTTCTTGCATTTGGTAATCAATTTAATTGTTTTTTTCTAGGTGATTCCTAGCACATCAAAACTGATAGTAAAGCTGGACTTTAGCAGGAGTTTTGTCTTAATAGGAACTTAAAGGATTTTGGCCATCCCGTTGAAAGAGAGTCTGTAGATATTTTTGTGTGTGTGTGTGTCTGCATGTACATTGTACATATATATATGTGTGTGTGTACAAACATATCTGTGAAAATGCATAATTTCTTGGCTGTCATCCTAACCTTTGGATGCTGGGATCTGGATATTCAGTGTGCTTAGCAGCACTTTTTAATGAAGAGGTGTTTTCTCCCTTGGAGCTGTCATTCTCTGCCACATCACGGACTCTTTCAGACAGAAAAATAATTGGCCACTTTCTCTGGAATCGGGGAGCCCCAGGGACCGGCGGAGTGCTCAGCGAACCGGGACAGCGACTCACAGTGGTGCCCACTGGTGTTCCCCCAGCGGGTGCTGGTGCTGCTCCCCACGCAAGTCCTCCCCTCGGGGGCACCACCCACCCACAGCACCTCAGTGAGGGCTGCTCGGCTGCGAAATGTGACAGGCAGGACCCAAAATCTCAGAAGGAGAAGGGTGAAACAAAATGGACAATTACTTCCAGAGCTGTTCTGCTACCAGATGGAAATGCAGGCTTGTTTTGCTCTGGTTTTCTTCTGAAACCTGGTGGGACAGTTTTCCACACTTGCAGTAGGATTTTTTTATTATTTTGTTAAAATATGGGTTTTTAACAGCGTTTATTCTACTCGGGGTCTGCCAACATCCACCTTTCATCAAATATTCCCCAGCTGTCAGCATTCAGAGACAAGCAATGCACTAAAAATCCATACCTTAGAACCTCCCATCTACTACACCCTATGTAGAGAAGTCATGAAATAAATGGCCAAGGCTGGATACTGAGAGCACTTCCCTTGCATGTCAGTATCGCAATCCAACCAATGTCCGCAGCGGAAACAAAACACAGCTTAACCTGCTCTGCAAAGTTCCCTGGGTCTGGCTCTGCCACTTCCGAATCACTGCTCAGTGTCCTGACTGCTCCTGTTACCTCAGCACCGACTGTGACCCTGTGGCGTCCCAGTCTTTTCTCCAAGGGTGGGTGACTGCAGGAGGAGTGGCCCGTGCTCTGTTCAGCTGGTGGCCGCCATCTGCCCTGCGGGTGAAAAGCCCCTGCTCTCGTAGCTTCCTGGGCCAAAGGAAAAGTGTGTCCTTTGCCTTTCTGTGATACCTCACAGGCCGACTGCTTATCTCTGACTCACTCTCACGTGCCATTTAGGAGAAAAGACTGGGAAGAGATCTGGAGGAGCAGCAGAGGCAGGCATTCCTCTCAGGAACCAAGCGCATGCATCCTGCCGGCAGCAGGAACACAGCCTTAGGAAGACATCCGCAGGATGGAACGGTACGGCCCCTATCATCATCCCGAGGCTCTGTATTTTACCTGCCCCGTTGTTCCACAGCTGTCAAACCCTACGCCTTAGGCTAAATATAAGGGAAATTGGACCGTGGAATGTTAGCTTGAGTAGGGCTGAATAATGTGTAAATTAGGCAGAAATGTTGCCGTGGTAGCGTTGTGTTTACCAAGGCCTCACCACCCTGTGGACATCAGGGTCCGACTGCTCACACCAAGTTCCTTGCTACTTTTTAATGGGTCATACTTAAGGGCGCTGTGTTTTAATTTAGATACTTTCCATATTCGTTACATCCTTTTCAATCCATAGTCGCGGGCAACAGGAGAACCAGTTACTGCCTGAGATGTGAATAGCGGAAAAAGGAAAAATAGTAAAAATAAAACAAACAACAAACACCGGAAAAACAGACAACCAAAAAACATGGAAAGAATACGCATTTGGGATGTGGTTTAACGGTCTTCTCTGACGTTGCTCATTTGTGTATTCTCATCTGTAAAATTCAAATTCTTCAGGCTAAAATTTTCCCCCAGTAATGCGCTAGGAATCAACACACTCATCAGTGCTAGAAAACACAGCGCTCATACTTCACACTGAACTTATTTGGAGAGAAGTGGTGCAGGGATCACTCACTTCACATTGTCCTTATGTCACCGAAAAGCAAATTGTGGTGGCTCTGTTGNCGGCGGACGCAGGCTCCGCAGGTGTGGACACCTTTGAAACTGCCGCTCCTGCCACCGAGATTCCCAGCTGAAATTCACGTGGCAAAGAAAGTACCCATTTGCTTCAATTATTTTCTAACGACTCCGCTCGCTTTTGCCTTTGGTCTTGCCGGTACCCAGATGGGTAATTTTGGAGCTATTTGCGTGCATGCACTTGTTTTGAAGGCGCAGAGGTCTGTGAGCTCAGGTACTTACAAACGCTTAGTGGGAATTAACAACTGAAAGGGGAGCCCTAAGCACTCCGACCCAGGATCGCTGCGGCACCCGGATTTCAAAGCGCCCGGCGTTAATCCGGCAGGATCGCCCGCCGGATCTTGCGCTGGCAGTGGGGATGGGGATGCGGATGCCATGCCTGCCTGCCCGCCGGGGCTCATCGCGGGGCCGCAGCGAGTTCTGCGGGACTCCCCGCGGCAGCTGCGGGGGTAGAGGTGTGCCCGGTCGTTCCGCAGGTCGGAAGATTTGGCAGCGATGTTTCGAAAGTGGTTAAAAGAGCGGGAACAGAGGCGGAGGCCAGCATGTCCCTTCCTCCCCCTCCACCGCCACCCCCAGCCTGAAACTGCCTGCGGGGCAGCGTGTGAGGAGCTGGCCTTGGGCAGCGCTCGCAGCCGGGAGCTCTCCCCACCACCCACGGCCCGCCCCGTCCCGTCCCGTCCCGTCCCGTCCCGTCCCGTCCCGTCCCGTCCCGGC
>VZRS01003734.1:220466-299531 GCA_013398055.1 Ifrita kowaldi | reverse complement strand
CGGCCCGTCCCGTCCCGTCCCGTCCCGTCCCGTCCCGTCCCGTCCCGTCCGGGCGGCTGCTGCCGGCCCTCGCAGCCGGGGAGTGCCCAGGGACAGCGGTGCGGGGCTGGAGCTGCCCTGTAGGCCCCGCCACGGACCCCGGCCAGCTTGCGGGGGCACCATCGGTGTATGGTCCCCCGGCGGTCCCTCCTCCTCTGGGTTCCCTTCCCGCCCCGGTCACCCCGAGAAAAGGTGCGGACCGGCTGGAAGGGACGATGCCGGCTCCGTCCTGCCCCCGGTAGCAGTGGGATGGTGGTGGGAACTGGGGCGGGCAGCTAGCAAACTCGAGCCCTCCCTGAGAGGGGAACCCTACAGCTGTCTTCTCACCTTCCCAGAGAGTACATATGTCGTCCCCTTTCTGCTTTCTGCTTATTTTTATAGCGGACTCACCCGTCACCACAGTTATTTAATATGTGGTTCCCTGCTAGGCCTTGCTATTTGATTGCTGTCACAAATAATACCAGGTGAAATTCCTCATTGTTTCTGCAATTACACTGTAGCCCACTGCTACTCTCTTTTTCAGCCCCTCGAGTTAATTGTTTTCCCTCTGTATGCCTCATACCAAACACACAGAGAGCAGACAAAATCCCAAACCTTCCAAAACTCATATTTCTCAGCTATTATGTTATCAGCAGGAAATATTTCATAGCTCTGACATCATAAGCCCCGAGCAGCATGAAGTTTATCAGGGCCTTCACGTGATGAAATTGTACTTTTTAAAGCGAGAAAATAAAAAAGCAGAACATCTTTCTACTGGATTTGAGCTGCAGATTTTAATTACTGTGATTGCTGAATCCAGGCGTTTTTAATAGTCATTTCTTATACAAAGCAGGAGAAGCAAGCCAAAATTAGCTCTTTAAAACTGTCTGTAACAGATCTGTAAATACAAATAGGATCAAACTGCCCAGATCTGTGTCTGTCACACCCATGACATGGATCTTATTATGTTCTCACATCTCTATTGTGTGACTGTGAGGATGGTTATGGGCACAAATCTATACATTATTAAGTGATGCTGCTTTAAAACCAGAGAAAAGGTGCTAGGCATCCCTTACTAAACTTAGTGAAGGGTGAAAAAGCAAGTATTTAAGAAGAGCTGTTTGGAGATTCCTATGCATAAATAATCATAGAATTGTTTAGGTTGGAAAAGACCTCTAAGATCATGTAGTCCAGCCGCCAACCCAGCGCTGCCAAGTCCATCACTAAACTGTGTTCCCAAGTGCCACATCTATACATTGTTTAAAGCCCTCCAGGGGTGGTGACTCAACCACTTCCTGAGCAGCCTGTTCCAATGCTTGACAACCCTTCCAGTGAAAAAATTATTCTTAATATCCAAATTAAACATCCTCTGGCACAACTTGAGACCATTTCCTCTTGTCCTGTTGCTTGTTACCTGAGAGAAGAGCCTGACCCCCACCTTGACACAACCTCCTTTCAGGCAGTTTTAGGGAGCAGTGTGGTCCCTTCTGAGCCTCCTTTTCTCCAGGTTAATAACCCCAGCTCCGTCATCTGCTCTGCATAAATTTTGCTCCAGACCCTTCACCAGCTTTTTCGCCCTTCTCTGGACTGGCTCCAGCACCTCAATGTCTTTTTTGCAGTGAGGGGCCCAAAACTGAGCACAGGATTTGAGGTGTGCCCTCACCAGTGCTGAGCACAGGGGGACAATCACTGCCCTGCTCCTGCTGGCCACACTATTGCTGATACAGGCCAGGGTGCCATTGGCCACCTGGGAACACTGCTGCCTCCTGTTCAGCCCGCTGTTGACCAGCACCCCTGGGTCCTTTTTTGCATGTCTGCTTTCCACCTTTCCAGCCATTCTTCCTCAAGCTTGCAATGTTCAATGGGGTTGTTGTGACCCCAGTGCAGCTCCCAGCACCTCCCCTTGTTGAACCTCATAGTTTGCCTTGGACTATCGTCCAGCCTGTCCAGGTCCCTCTGCAGAGCCTTTGTGCCCTCCAGCAGGCCAGCTTGGTGTTGTCCATGAGCTGGCTGAGGGTGCACTCAATCCCCTCATCCAGATCATTAATAAAGGTATTAAATAGGCCTGGCCCCAACACTGATCCCTGGGGAACACCACTTGTGACCGGCCACCAACCGGATGTAACTCAGATCACCACCACTTTCTGGGCCTGGCCAACCAGATGGTTTTTCACCCAGCAAAGTGTGCACCTGCCCAAGCCATGAGCCACATTAAAAATGTGAAATGCTGGTCATGGGTATGGTTGTGATCCTAATTTCAGTTTCTTTCTTTCACTAAGTTTCTACAATTCCATTTGGAGCAAGGAAAGCCACCTGGAAGCTAATAACAATTTAATACTTTTCCCATCTCCCTTGCTATAGATCTCCCAAATATTTGTCAAAATGACAAAGGCGTTCACTTTACAAACAATTACACTTTCTCAAACACACTTTCTTTTTCCTTCTTTAGCCAATAGGGTACCATAGACCCAACGACAGAAAGTTGTATGGTCTTACCTAGCAAAATTAGCCATTGCCAAAAATTCACTTCAAGCATTGAATATGTTTTACCTAGTCTGTCCATACACTGCCATATTTCACCAATTAGGATCAGACCTTGAATATTTTTTACTAACCCTTGCATTTCCATTTAATTTAAAATTAGAGCTAAAGATTTTTAGGGATTGATTTTTTTGGTGTTTTTTTTTTTTTGAAGGAGGAGAAAGGAAGTGACCAGTGAAGTTGCTTAGAATACCACTTTATTTTCAAATACTGAGTTGTTTCTTCCAGGTCCCGATTCATTGACTTTTGTCTGTTCTTTCTGTTTTGTATACCTTGGCTGGAAAGGGCTATTCTTTACTTTCTCCTTTTTTTGAAATTAGCCCTGCCCTTATTATGGGATTTATGCCTACACAGGGCTATTTTTTAAAAATGTGTATGTCTGTATGCTGCCTTTTTAAAGAAAGTGACAGCTAAATTGAATCATTACCAAAGAGTAAAATTGCTGTTAATGTGACACCTTTCCTGGTCAATATTAAAGATAAGAGTTCTTTGGTTTTGTAGGGCTATTGATTTCCACTATTTAAAGTCCGTATATATATGTTTCAACAAGAGTTGGCTCTGCTTTTTAACCCTTTTGGATTCAAGTTTTCTCAGCCTCAGAGTAGATTTTAAGCTACAGTTGTTTCTTCAGGACTGTATATGTCTGCACACTGAAAATCCCACTTGGCATAAACTAAAATGGATTGATGGTTTTTGCAGCTACCGCAGGACTTGTTTTCATCAGAAAATGAAGAGCATTTTCAGTTAATTCAGTCTCCTAACATTCCCATGAAAGGGATGGCCGTTGGCTGCATGTGACAGATGAAAGTCCCTGGGCACTGAAAGGGTGTAGCTGGCTTCTTCGTAAAAACAGCCCCTGAAGTTCAGTGACAAGCTGAAATGCCAAACCTTGCACAGGCATATTAATACCTCCTTGATTTTTCCGAGTGCTGTAAGGACTCAACAGCCATGAAAAGAAAGGTATCAAGAATTTAAAAGGGAAGCACTAATATTTGACTGGCCATGTCTGAAAAATCACAACTTTAGTGGTTCTAAAAATGACATTGAAACATGGTGAAAGAGTGGAAGTCCCATTCAAGTGTCTTCCTTCATTTATCCAGCCTGATACTCTGTGTGTAAGTTGAAAGGGAAAAAACCATAACCCAACAGAAAATAGAAAATCTACAGAATCCCTGCACAAGCTGGACATAAAGGTGAAAGTATTAAAGCCCTTTGGGAATCGGATGCTAGCAAATTGAAGAGGATATCCAGAAACTTACAGATAGTTTTTAACAAAAATCAAACAAAGAAAAAATTACCTCACTGAAACTATTCAGATGTAGCATTCAGAAAATACCTGTCAGTCCTGCCATGGTGGCAGCAGAACTTAAGGAAAAGAATACAGCAATGGAATAGTGTGACAGGTCATTCTAATGACCAACATTTTTAAGATGTCCGTATAGATCCAGTGGAGTATATGTAACCAGATCTGTATTTATAAGGATGAAGGTCATATATGCCTATAAATGGTGGTATGTGGATTTCCATATGTACGTACACGCATATGTGAGTGTGTAACAGCCTGATAGAATTTATTGTTACCAATTTCTCCTCTTAGGCCTCCTGAGCAGGGTGCTTCAGTTGAAAGTTTTAGTCTCATGAGTCCAAGCAATTTGTTGAAGCGGGGGCTGCTTTCCAATACTCTGAGAAGAGAGGAAAGGTCTCAATCCCAGCTCAAAAGCAAAGTATTAAATATTTCAGTCCAGTGTGCCTCTGCTGTAACTTGGGCTGCAGAAAAAAGCTCTTCTGGAACAGCTTTTTAGAGTCAGAGATGCTCCTTATTTGAATAAACCCCATGAATATATTTGAAAAAAGGCCAACGAAACAAGATAATCTGTAACCCTTCAAAGACCTAGGTTTTCTTTAAAAAAGGTTTTCCTTTTTTTTTNNNNTTTTTTTTTTTTTTTTTTTTTTGTGGTTTAGAGGTTATTTTGGTAGATTGACAAACCTAACATGCTCCTTTCTGCTTCAGCAGACTCTGGTGTTTCTACAGTGTTATCTTTAAGATAACATCTAAAGGGCTGCGGGACCCATTCAGAAGTCTCCGGTCCTACAGGACTGAAATATTCCGCAACTTCTTGCGGCGACGTTCCCGGCCAGAGCCCGTAGGGCTCCAGGGCAGGGAGTGAGGACGGAGACGGCTTGAAGGGGGCCGGGAGGCCAATCCCCCGATTGCCCCCTTGATTCCAAGGGAGGGTAGATTTGCAGGCGATAGGAATGACAAATACTGGGTACCAAGAATTTGGTAGGTGACTGTGGTAACTTTAATTTGCGGGATGCGGGAGGGGGTGAATGAAGAAGCCCCCGGGTTACCGGAGTTCCCTCCCGCACGGCCACAGCGCCGCTGAAGGTCTCCGGGCAGTCTGGTTCGACGGCGCTCCCGGGGGGGCAACCTCGACCCCGGCCTCCCCCGCTGCCGCCGCCGCCAGGGCCCGGCGGGAGCTGCGGAGTACGAGCCACGGAACGAAGCCAGGCTGCTGTTCTCCCGAGCTGAGCTGAAAATAACCCCAAGTCTGGGAAGGATTCATCAATCCTTCATTCGTTAGGGAGAGCTTCACCCCGGGCGTATTTCGAACCAAAACGGAAGGGTCTCCCTTTCCCGGGACAGCCACAGTTTTTCTGCCCCCCTCTCCGGTGCAATCCGCAGGAAACCTAAGCAGCATCGAAAGCTTGTCCACCTTGCTCTGACGAACGCGAGATTAACTGAGTTTTGGAGGGGAAAACCCACAGTAGCCTTGAACTACGCGGCACCCGAAGGAATGTTTGAAATAATGTGACCCTTTCAGTCTGTAACAGGATTTTTTCTAGGCGTTGTTATGGTCAACTTTTAAATTTTTCTATAGAGTGTTTTTCACTCTATATGTCAGTGATCTTTAAACACTATGGGCAGCCATTAGCACCTCTCAGCAGAACAATATTAAATATCAGCGTGGAGAATGACGCAGATCAAGCGTGATGAAGGTGAGTAGGGTGGAGGAACACAATTTGCCTCGTTTCCTACTGCTTTTGCTCTCCCTGTAACTCCTGGTTTGGAAAACATCCCACCGAGAAGGAAATGGATCTGTGGTTTTGGGGTTTTTATAAATCTCTAGTCCCAGAGTAGGCTTTTTTTTAAATCTCCAGTTCCAAGGTAAATTGAGAAAACATTAAAAGGACATTGTGTCTCATTTTGTATCCTTCATGCTTCCCTACAGAGACTAAGTACAAGTCAGAGCAGAGGGAGACACCTTAACCTCTTACCAAAAACACCCACAATCCAGTCTAGCAGAAGTCAGTCTTCGCTCCATAGATCAGAACAATCCTGTCAGTGGTTGTGGGATTTATTTTTTTAAGTCTGTGGTGAAATACTGCTCTACTTTTTGTTTGTTCATTTCTTGTATAGTGTACTAGAGCCAAACACATCCCTTGTTCCAAGCCAAATGTGAAATAAAAAGCAGCCTGCCACAGAACATCCCTCATGCAGCTCCAGGAGACACTGCCCTGAAACTCCTAATATTTCAGGCCATTTCCAGGGGAATGGCACCTCCTCTAAGGCTCTTCAGTCAATGGAAATGTCAGAAACAAGAACTGAACCCACATGATTATAATAAATAACTGAACCCACAGTTTTTGGGAGCAGAAACCACATTCTGGCTATTACATATGTTGCATTATACTACGCAATGATTAAGCCTTTTGTGGTACAGCAAAAGCAGGCAGCTCATGTTTTCTCATACCTATGGGAATGGCTTTCTCTTCCCGTGGTTGGAATAAGGAAATTGCTAGAAAGACCTAGCCCCAGGCAAGGGACCACAAAGTAAATGGTGGAAGAAGTGCATGCTCATGGACAGCTGTTTTGGGGTATGGGAGGTGCTGTAAACCTACATTTCACCATATGCCCACAGATACATAAATGTTGTGATTGTACCACTGTGGCATCTCCACCCTGTCCAAAAGTTCTCTCACCATTTTGCAGGCAAGAGTGTTTATACCAGCCTGCTCAAACGCTTTTGAAGATCAGTACCTAAACTGGCCAGGTCACCATCCAGACATTCGCTGTTGTGTGCTGTAATTGTGTGGTGAGGGGTCGCATGGAAGGGGGAAAAAAAAAGGGATCACAAGTACTGCTGCTTAAACTGCTGAAAGCTGCACCCCGACAAGAATATGGAAGTTTTCCCTTCTTACATTCTGCTCCACTTCTTCTTTCTGCTCAGTGCCAGCATGAGCATTTCTGCTGCTGCACAGTGAACTGAAGTAGAGAACTGAGGTGACTGAAAAATAACCCCATTGTTCTCTACCCTATCCTGACAGCAGGCATTTCCAGAGTTTTGTTATGCACATATAATTTAAGCAGATGAAGTAGAGAAATATGTTGCATATTTGAAACAGAGCTTTACAATGCAGATTTATCTGCTATTCAGGATCATTACTGGCACAAACTTCAGGAACTTAATTTTTCCTCTGAGTAAAAGCAAGATCACTCAAATATCACAGATTTTGCCAAAATTTTTATTCTGGATCAAAGATATTTCCCCTCAAAACAAGAAATTTACCAGACAGTTCCTCTCAAATAATGCTGGAAAGGAGCTTCAAAGGCAGCGGAGCTGAATCCTGCATTTGCTGAAAGAAGTAACAGGAGAGCTGGGTTAACCATAATCTTGCAATAGACAACACAAAGTTAATGGGAAATAAGCTAATTGAGTTATCAGAGTACACCAGGCTACACAGGTGGGGCTTTGTCTGTCCTATCTGGAGTAAGAGATGGGATGAAATTTACATGCTATTGTGAATAGGTCCTGAGAAGTCATCTTTGCATTGACATGTCCTCTGCAGTGTCAGTTTAACAGATCTCCTTGCTCAAATTATACCTTCATTAGGGCAGGAATATCATGTTATAATATTCCTACTTGGCATGGGAAGCAATGAGAGGAAAGCAATAAAATTTCTGTTATTGAGAACTTATCACTAAAACCAAGTTCACTCTAATACATTACTGAACCATTTTGTTTCCTTATAAAGGTTGTTTTCTTCATCAAAGGAAGTTTGCAACTATGCCAAGCAATTTACAAAAGCTGCATTGCTTTATGGACAAATGGAATTATAACTACTCCATGAATTTTAACCATCAGTGCCCAACCCACGCCACAGAAACCTAACTCTGCTCTAGGAAAACCAGGGATCATAACAGAACAGACCCCTTTTCCCTCCTTCTGTGTACTGCCATATAAAATCCCAGTACAGCGGAATGCTAATGTGAAGTTTCATTCTCAAACCTGCTAAAATGACACTACTTTATGTTACACACACTTTAGCAGTGCCTACTTCATCCACAAGAGTCCTTCTATAAACCGGTGAAACTGCAGAGCTCATACTTCAGCAGAAGAGAATAGGGACTTACATGGAGCTCCTAATGCAGATCTGTTAATGCATGTCCCACTCCACACATCCTTTCCTCGTCTACAGACATCATGCGCCATGGAAAGAGAACTGAACTTTTTTGGGGAGGCCTTTCTATCTGTGGAGAACACTCCAGGAAGAAGGAAATCACTTTGCTTTTTGCCTCAGCTTGGTGATAAAAGACAAGTGACTTTGGTAAAGCTCTAAAAACACCTGATCAGATTTGGGTCTTAGACACTCAAAGAAGTCTGACTTTAAAGACTGGGAGGATGAAGAATACAGGCTACTTTTCAAGTTTCAAACATTATTATTTGAATTCAGGTATTCATGGCTTGAACTGATTTTAGTGGTATAAGCCAAAAAGTGGCACGCACTAGGAAAACATACCTGCTCATTGCCTTCCCCAGAAACAAGATGGATGTAGAGCAGTCAGCCGGGGTTTAGTTCTGTCACAGGAACCACATCATCTGAAGCCTTGTCCCATCCATCTTCTCGGATCATCTTTTGAGGAGCACTGGTCGAAACAGGTTGGAAATTAACCCCTTTGCTAATGAACTTCAGCAAGAAACCAGCTCCCTGCTGCAGATGGAAACTAAATAGCACACAACAGACAGAAAAATCAATTTTGCTCTGCAGTCTGGAACTGAGCTAACAGTTAAAGCCTGGGTGGGAGACGGACTCTTCCTCCAGAAACACAGACTTCCTGCACCTGATTAACACCATTCACAGACAGAAATCCTATGCAGGCAGGTAGTTTCCCCTGTGACTAAATTTAGGCCTTTATTTTTAATAAGGATCAGAACTGCAGATTTGCCCCCTTTCCACCCAGCACTCCCTGTGTTTATGTAGTCCTTCAGGCAAGCAAACCACACAGCACTTCATCTCTCCTGTTTCCCCTTCCTCTCCTGCATTTTATCTGACTCTGAAATGAAAACGGTGGAGAGGGCGGCAGGTTAGAGGAAAGCCTGCAGAGGATTCCTCCTTCCCAGATTAGGATTTAATTGTATTCCTAGTGAGTCCCTTCTGGTTGCGCTCGGTCTTTCAGATGAATGTTTCATCAATATGATTAGGATCACATCCCTCAGTCTCCTCTATTTACACAATCGGTTGTGACAGCTCAGAGTATAGTACTCCCTAAAGGAAATATTAGATACCACCCTATCTTTTTATTCAAATCATATTTTGCACTCCACACTTTCAGGCTAATGTCATTCTCCCCTGGATTACATATTTGTGATATCCAGAAAGCACTAAAATCCTTCCAGTAAGGATTAGATTAATATTTATATTAGCCATACTCATACTATAATGAACACAGCTGTGGAGATCTGGGGAAAGGGAGGAGTGGGGCTACTGAGCTCAGGGGGCTGGGGAATTGGGCTTGTATGTACAAAAAAAGTAGGGCAGTAACAAAATATTATTATTATTAATAATAATAATAATAATAATAATAATAAATGCAAGTCACAATTTTATGGGGTGGACAGGCATGAGAGAAGTGCCGGCAGGCCCCATCTCCCTCATTTCAGTCCCCACGCCTCCACTTTCTACCCAGAGCAGAGACCCCACAGCTGTCGACCGCCGACTCCCCCGGCACGCCTAGCCCGTATTCCCGTTGGGAAGGGGAATTTCTGAAGCGTAACGGTACCGCAGGAGCCATCGGGGGCCAATCCCCACGTCGGCGGCCGCCGCCTCAGAGGCCACCCTAAGGGAAGGGTGGCGGCGGCTGAGGGGGGGCTGTAAAAATAACCTTTGCCGGGAAAGCCCCCCTCCATTAACGCCGCACTCCCCTCAGAGAGGAGGAGGTGGGAACAAGCAGGTGTTAAAAAGGCGGCGTTGAGGAAGGTGGGAGCGGAAATTCAGACCGAAAGTAAAACCCCGTAGCATTACTCGAAGAGAAAATATACCAAAAAATATCTGCTCCTTCCTCCTCGGAGCACTGAGGTGGCAGCCCCGAGGAAGAAAGAGCCCATTCTTCAGAGAGGGTCTGGACGATGCCATCGAAAGAGAGAGTTTCGGGGTCGTTTCGTTTTGCGCCCCGGGTGTGAAGCGGCGGCGATACGGTTTGGGGCGAGCAACGAGGGACGAAGTTTCGTTGGAAAAAAAATACCAGAGGGTTGTTCCCGACGTGCCAGGTCTGCTTTAACGAAAACAACCCCAAAACCCAGAGTTTTCGGCGAGGAATGGCCTCAAACCTTCGGACGAACCTGTCTCCGCTGCCTCTATTGCCCCGCCGGGCGCTCACGACGTTTAAAAATAAGGGCTACGCACCCAGAGCACCGAGCCGCTCCTTCGGTTCAAGCGAGGGAATATCCCAGGGAACTGTTAACTCGCGGGGAACGGCCCCAGCGTGCCTATCCCGGCTTCACGGGGCCGGCGGGGGAAAGGAGCCGAGCCCTGGGTCGGGCAGAGCCTTTGCCCGACCGGCAGCCGCGGAGGTTCGGATTCTCCCTGACCTAGAACGAAGTTTTCTCTCTTCCTCTGGCAGGGCTCGCGCTCCACCTCCCGCCTCACACAACCGCAATGGTGTAAACAACTATTATTTATATATTTACTTCTTTATTTCGCTCTAGACCCGTCATGCCCGACCAGCTCACGTTGCAAACTCAAACGCAGTTCTCATGCGAGAGCGTCGGAAGTGGCGGGGACGGGGCGCGTTCCCTTCCAGCGCTCGCTGCCAGGCCACGGTGGTGCCGCGTTTCCCGGCACACGCCCGCCTCAGCCGGGGGCGTGGGGGCTGCGGAGAAAGGTGCTCTCACCCTCCGGGTGTCCCCCTCCTTCCAAAGTCGCGATAAAGAGCCCGCCGAGGCGAGGCGGGGCTCTCCGCCGGCAGCCCCTTGTTTGTGTCAGTAAATCACATTACGAAGCAAAGTGCAAGGGTAGTTAACTTTATCTTCTGTTAATGTAAACAAATAAAAAGCATTCAGTTTCTTGATCTTTATTTAAATCCGGCGTTGTTTATCAGTGTCATCCTATGAAGATTAATTAGATACCTTTATTCACAATTTGGCGTCTGACACCCCATTTTAGGAATGCATTATAATCACAAGGTGTTAATTGGGGCCAGCCAGGCACTTACGTTTCTATTAAACAGTGTGAGGACTTTTCACAAGCATTAAGTTTTTTTTTTCACCGTGCGGTGCAAAAATATAGAGCTTTTAATAACACAGCGCGGCGGAATCGTGCTGTGTAATCGCTGTTCGCGGGGCGGGTGGAGACTGCTGGCATGCCACCGCACCCCCCGGCTGGGGACAGGGTACAACCCCTCCCAGGGGCTTTTCCGGGAGGGGGTGACCCCACTGGGAAGGAAAAAAAAAGTTTAAAAAAAAGGAATAATATACTCCGTCCCTAGTCTCTTAAAAATTGCCGCAAGTCCCCCTTCTGTTCCAGGTGGGGTCATTGTGGAGAGGGAGAGGTGACAGGACACCGACTTGTTTGGCTTGCCAGCGCGCAGAGCCGGAGCCCGAGCCTCGCCCCGAGGGCGAAGCGCTGATCGAAATCTCCTCGGCCACCCGCCGTGTCCCGCTCCGGAGGTGCGGGAGCCCCTACCGGTGCCCCCCGATAGCGTTACCTCCACCGGGGACAGCCCCGGCCTGAGCCCTGGGTTTATTTTGTTTGCAGCCGGCAATCGTTAACAGCTTAATCCCATTACTGCCTGCATATCCTCAGGAAAGGTCCCGCTGCTGCGGGAGCCGGGATTCAATCGCTCTGCCAGAAGGAGCTTTCCCTCCAGATAAGCGGGCAGGGGAATTTCGTGCCTTGTTCCGGGAAACGGAGGGGGTGAGAAGGGGGCGGCGGGCGGAGGCGGCCGCGGGGCTGCCGCGGAGGCGGGATGGATTCGCAATTCTCTGCACCTCGCCTGGTACAGAGGTGGGGGTAGGGGGTGGCAGAGGACAGAAGAACGTCGTATTTTGGAGCAAGCCGGGGCTCCCGGCTTGTTCAGAAGATGCACAGGGGAAGGGAAGGGAAAAAAAAAAAAAAAAAAAAAAAAAAAAAAAAAAAAAAAGAAAAGAAANAAAAAACCCACACAAAGAGTGCAGCAGATAAAGTGTCAGCGTTGCAAGGGATGGTTAGATTTAGAGACAACTCAAGGCCCTAGGACTGTGCTCCCTCCCCACCTTTTGGAACACCCAGCAGATGAAAAGACGAGGCAGAGCCATCCCCTCTTATCCCTGGCACCACCACATTTATTAAAAATTATTACTATATACATAAAAAAAAAAAACCAAAACAGAAACAAGTTTCTGGGGAGGGGAAAAAGTTTGTGGGCCAGTGCTCTGGGGCTGATCAGTTTAAAATGGCTGCAAGTATAGGCAAGAAGAATAGGTAAAGTTACATCACTTCCAGTTTCATACAGGGCAGCTGAAAAAGTCACTTTACATACACATAAATAGAAATCTCCTTCTGTAATGCCTCATATGCTAAGTTTGATTAACAAAAAAATGCCTTTTGAACTTCAAAACACCACCGGATGTCCTTCCAACTGAACAGCTATAGGTCAACTATTTATACATTATTCCACAATATTCTACAGTGTACCTAGACAAGACACAACTGTACACTTTGTTTTTGGCCACCTCAGTAAAGGTTAGGCTTATGGGATGGAGGCAGGGTTGTTTTAATGCAAGTTCTAAGCTAAGAAAAGTCAGATTTGGTCATTGTAATTCCATCATTGGCAACAAGACCTTCAAGTCAAAATCCTGCCTGGCAAGCAGGCCTTATTTTGGCATTTTTTGCCAAAAAAACCCCAAAAAAACTATAGCTGAGCAATATCCAACTCAGCCAATTGTGTTGTAGGTGTGTTGAAAAACCAGCTCAGTCTAAAGCAGAACATAGCATTTGTGCAGCTCCCTGCAACTCAGTTCCCTTTTATCAAGCAGGGAAGAAAATTAAATTTGGGATCCTAACCCCTCTTTCCTTGCTCAGAAGTGCATGGATTTGATCAGGCCTCTGAGCCAACTCAAACAGTACACTTTAGTGTCTCCAATAAATGAGCCACATACTTAGACACTAGAGTCCTCCTTACAGTTTCTGCCTATGGTTCCTTCTAAACAAGGGGAAGAATTCTCCCATGGTTTGCTCTTTCCCTACTTTGTTACCTGCAACAGTCAAAAAGCTTTGGCACCTTCTTTAGAATTGCACACAACAATTCAAGGTGGAAGGCAAGAGTCTTTTTGGCAATTGTAATGCAAAAAAAACCCAAGGCCACCCTGAAAAAAAAAATTAGCCAATTGGAATAAAAAAGATGCTTTAAGAACTAGTATAGAATGCATAGTAGCCCATGCCTTTTGAAGTGTCTTTGCTATAGTCCTCAGCATTAATGTCCTCACACTTCATTGTCGGAGAATTTTCATTGCTGGAAGTGCTAGGGGAAAGCCGTCTTCTCTTACAAGCACCTGTGTAGACCCCAGAATCATTTGAATCTAGAGATTTTATAGAGGGTGGAGTCTCTATCCAGGACGAGCCAATTTCTTCTTTCACCTTGTCCTTGGAAAGCTGGTCTTCAGTGAATCCCGGAGGACTTGTTCTTGAGGTCCAAGTTAGTCCTGTTGTCATTTTTCGCTGGTAGGAGCCCCTGCTCCCCCAGCCTGCCATGGATGGAAATGTCGGGTCGGGGTAGTATCCCAGAGCGTGGGATGTCTGAAGGGGGAGGGATTTAATGCCATAAGGGAGCAAGGTGCTATGAGAATAGTCCGTCTCATAGGAGTTCATGTCCAGTTTGTTGGCGCTGGGCTGCTGCACGGGCGTCACAAACCACCGCTGAGGAGAGCTGGCCACCTCCTCGTTCTGCTGCGGGGACAGCAGGCCATTTGTCTGAGGGACGGTTCTCTCACCGTTGTAAAACCTGGCTGGAGGCAGGTTGTTGACAAACTGTTCTTGGAAGAAAGGCTGCACGCTGTATCGGGCGCCAGGGACGATCTGGTGGGATCTAGGAGAATCCGTGGGAGATGGAGTTAATCTGTCATTTTCGGAAGCTGTGTACATGCTACAACATAAAAGAGAAATACTGAGTGTTTTTTCTTAACAATTCCAGTACGACAGTAACAACACAAAAACACAAAGAAACCAGTTATTTCTTAATTAGAATCATAACTACATTTAATTGGATGGGTATTTGTTTTAATCTGATTTAGTAGGATTTTTTCCTAAACCAGTGTAAATTTCTTATTACTGCTACAAGTAATAGTACAAGCAAAACTAGAAAGTGACTATTTAGTCATGTCTTCTGCTGACAATTTAAGGAAGCTGCCTGTTCCGTGGAGATACCCAATACACTGCTGCCAAATCTGCAGGCCAGCTGGGTTCTGCCAGCACAAGTTTCCTACCAAAATTGAGAAGCCTGCAGAAAGACAGGTCATCTAGACAACACACTATTCAGACGTTTTAACATAAGAAAAATTGCCAATAGAAGTAGTATTGCTGCTGAATAACTGAATTAATGTCCAAAGAAAAACCCTTCCACAGACATTTCAGGCCAGAATAATGCATCCTAGACAGAGACAGCTGTGAAAGAAGACAGAGGTGTACTTACGAGTCATAGTTGTCTCTGAAGCCTTTTGCAAAAGGATTATGGTCAATTTTGAGCTGTGTAATCTAAAAGTGAAAGCAGAATATTTTTTAAGATGAGATGCTGAACGCACATGGCAATTTTATTCTTAATTGCGATTTTATACATCCATGCTTACATCAGTGTTTTGATATGCTGTAACTGCTATGAACTGCGTTTCAGGGAAAATAAATGTTTGAGTCTTTGAGGAATCATTCAGATCTTCAACACCATCTTCTGTCACTTCCACGATGTGAAGTCGGGGCTGGTACTTATGTAGGGACTGAAGTACTATCATCTAAAAGAAACCACGAAAAAGGTAACATCTTTAGACAAACTGCATCTAACATTAGAAGAAGTATTTTACAGCATGACATTTTCTTCCTGTAAATTGTAATCTCTTGGTTTACAAATGGAGCAGTTTTAACTGTTATCAGGAGATGATTCACAGCTTGCATCCCCTTTTCACCAAGAGCCATCAGGTACCCTCCCACTTTTTGAGCAACTCCAGGGATCAATATATTAGCTAAAACAAAAGAAATTCACACATCAGATTCTAACATTTGCAACTATTCATACGGAGAAACAAAGAAAACAAGCTCTATGACCCAGTTCGAGAAGGGAACGAGTCACAACCACAGTGATCTAGCGGCTCGATGAAATGCCGTAAAAGCTCCAAAACCCCAGGGCTCCCCACCTGAGCCACCAAGAGCCCCTCAAGCCACCCTCCCCTCCGTACCTGCGCGTTGTTGTTGTTAGCACCTTTATTGTTCGTTAGTTTCAGCTTCCCGAAAGAAATCTCCTGCCTCATCCAGTGAGCCCCGGTGTTGGGCGACTCGGGGTGCACGTAGACCTTGTTGCCTGGGGGAAGGCAAGCCAGTGAAACGCCGGCCGGGGACGGGGCTTTGTTCCGCCGCCCGCGCAGCCCTTTAGTTCCCCGATGGCCACTCTCCCACACAGCCTCACCCACCGCGGCGCAAAGAGTCGCAAGACGACCTTAAAAGCATAGGTCGTCCCTTTAGCAGGATACCGGGTGTGGGGAAGACCCTAAAGGGGGGAGGGGCGAAGTGGGAACCCTTTCCGAGAAACCGACCCGGGGGGAAACGGGGCGAGGAGACCCCCGGAATCTGCACCTACCTTGCATGTTGTTGTCGGCTTTGCCACAGGTCACCCACTTGCCCCCCTGGAAACGCCAGTGGTTGGGGTCCGCCAACACCACCTCCACGAAGACGTTGTAGTGGGCCGTGGGGTTGAGGCCGGTGATATTAAAGCTCAGGAAGGGAAACATTCTCCTGGGGAAAGGAGGAAAACCACAAGGCAGGCTGAGGCGGGCCGGGGAAGGGGGCGCGGGCTCCGGCGGATGCTGTAGGCGGCCGTGGGATGCCCCGTCCGTCCCGGCACTAAAGAGACTAAGGAAGCAAGCGGCGAGCCCCGACCGACCCCGGTTCTAACTCCCGGCCGCCGAATGCGGTGAAACTGGGGAGTCGCTTCTCGGAGAAAGCATCCCGGGGCACCACCGACGGAGAGAGCGCGCACCTCCTTCCCGGGGGAGCGAGAAAGCGCTGCCCGACACGGAGTGTCCGCCGGGGAGCCCCCCTTCCTCCCCCATCCCCGACCACCACACCACTTCCCTCCGTTTCCACCATCCCATGCTTCCGCTTACCGGCCCTGCTTGGTGATGATCATCTCCGTCTGGTGTCGGTGGAACTTGAGCCAGAGGGGCCGGTTGCAGAGGAAGACCTGCGCCCGCAGCCCCGGGCCAGCGGCTGGCACCCCCAGCGCCCCGAGCCCGCCGCAGGAGCCCGACGCCGGCGGATAAGGGCCGTAGAGAGGTCCGCCGGCCGTCGCCTGCCCGTACTGGTACCCGCCGCCGCCTCCGAACTGCGCCCGGCCGCCGGGCGGGCATACGGCACCCGCGAAGCCTCCCGGGGACAGCACGGAGCCGTAGGGGTAGCGCGGCCCGCCGGGCGGCTGGTAGACGGCGCCGTGCTGCGCCGTCGGCGGGTACGGGAACAGGGAGCAGGGCCCCCCCAGCTCGCCTGCGGGCGGCCCGGGGGACTGCAGGTAGTAGCGATCGGGGCTCAGGCTGTCCATGGAGTAGCGGGCGGAGGCGGCCGGGGGCAGCTCCTCTTCGCCGCACGGGGTGGCCTTACGGCCGTCCGGCTTCGGGGCAGCGAAGGGCGGCTCGACCGCCTCCGCCTCGCCCAGGATGGCGGGGGCCGTCCCAAACTTCTTGGGCATCTTGTCCAGGTCGAGGCGCGGCGGCGATCCCGGACCAGGCGGCCCACGGGAGCCGCCAGCAGCGCCCGTCCCGGCTCCCGCTCCGGCGGCGCCGCCGCGCCCGCCGCCCTCCAGCGGGTAGAAGGGGGCGCCCGGCAGTGCCCCCGCCGCCGTCAGCAGCGGCTCACCCAGCTGCATCCTCGATGGGCGGTGCGTTCGAGCTCCCACTCAATCCTGCGTCGACCTCGACCCGTGACCGCGCAGGGTTGCGCTCCGGCAGGGCTACGCCGAGTCGATTTATACCGGCGCGCCGGGCTCCTCGGGCCGCCGGGGAGGGGCTTGAGCCGGGCTGCCTCATCGCCGCCCTCCACCCCCGCCGGCCTATTGGCTGGGCCGCGTGACACTAATTTAATTAGACAGCTACTAATTGGAACAAGTCACCTGTGACTTTGGTGCGGGCTCCGTCCCCTTCCATGGCCCCCCTTCCCGTAGCCGGTTACCCGAGGGGCTCTGGCCCGCTCCTTGCGCCCACGTCCCTTGGACTGAGGGGAGCTCCCGCATCACCCCACGGTGGCCGCGGTGGAGGGCCCGGCTTCCCCTCTTCCAAAAAAAGACCTTTTGCTGAGGTGGCACCGTCCTCCCGGCTCACCGCTCGGGCGCGTAAGGAAGAATCCCTGGCTCTGAACGAGAGATGGGGACGAAATGGAAAGGCTTGGGTGGGAAAGCCGGCACCCGCCAGGTAGGGAGGGCGGCGATCAACCGGGCCGCTGAGACGGGGCGGGTGACCCTGGTCCCCCGCAACCTCCCCGCCGGCCGCCTCGCCGTACAAACAATTCGGCTTATGTCTTTGCCGAGCCCAACAGCCTCCTTCCTCCCTCTCCGCTCCCTGAGCAGCATCCTTATCTTGGGGTTAACATGTTTCACCTTATCAGGGACGCCTCTGTGGGAAGCGGCGGGTTCGGTTCGCAATTCCAGTTTCAGGAACTCGGCAATCGGTTTCTCACAACCCGCGTTCCCCTTCAGCATCTCCCACCGGGAAGGCAGATTTTTAATTGAGGCGGGTGCCAGATCTGTTAGGCGCTTTCTCTGTGCAAATCCCCGAGCCTCTAGCCCTAAAAGGGAAGGCAACAGCGCTTGGGAAAGGGGTAGATGCCCGTGTGATTTTGGGGAGCGGGCAGAGCCGGCGTGAAAGATTTGCAGCTACAAATCCGCGGCCCCTCGCCCTCTGTCCGTCACCGGCCATCTCGCAGTGAGGGCTGCAAACACCTGCCTCCACCTCACGGCTGAATTTTAAACCAGACCCGCTGAGCGGCCAGGATTTCGTTGCCTGACAGAAGGATCCGGCCGGGCTGGATCAGCCGAGCTCTGCCGCCCGCCTCGCCGCGTCGGCCCGCTGGTCCCCCGCTCCCGCCGGGCTGCGCCGCATCGGAGCAACTGAGATAAATGGCGAACAGCTGACCGCGGCCGCCGAGAGCCGGGGCCGAGGCGCTGCCGGAGCCCCGCCGGGATGCGCATCCTGCCCAAACCGGGCGCCGGCAGGTGCGGGCGGCGGGGCGCGCCCGGTGATGACTGCCGAGGCCGGGGACTGGCACCGGCGTCTCAGAGGTCGGGCAGGATTCAACCCTTACCCCGGTGGGAGCCGAGAGACGGGGGAACCGGCCCCTGCTGTGCCCACCTCCGGCTGCGGCCACACCGGCAGGAGCCCGGGCCAGGCTGCTCACAGTCGGCACTAAAACACTAACCCCAGCCCTAACCACACGTTCTCTCCGGGATAATGTTTGCCTCAATTTTTGCGTGGACCTCCTTTGACCGGAGACGGCAACAAAAATGTGTCGGAGAAGTCCGACGCTCCGGCACGAAGCGGACCGGTGGCTGGAGCCGCGAGGTGCGGAGTGGAGCAGAGCTCGGCCGTACTGCCCGGCTTTGAAAGGAACACAAGCTGAGGAGCGTCCTGCCGAGCGCTGCCGAGGCCGAGCCGCTGCGCCCCTTCCCGCGGCCGGAGAGCCCCGGTGCGGCTCTCGGAGGGGCCGGCCCCAGCCCGGCGCCGCGCTCCGGCAGCCCGCTCCCTCGGGTTCTGCCTCTCCTGGGCTAGGGCAGGGACGCAAGGAGATTTTACAAAACTACTATGTAGGTTTTAATTGAGTTAATTTTACTTAGAAGGAGAAAAGATATGAACCTATCTCTCTGTAGTCTTTCATTTTTAGGCTTGGCTTGCAGGTCCGCTTCTTGTTTTCCAACAGCTGTGAGGCTCATCCAACTTCTCTGTGAGTCGGTTCATTTTGCAGACGTGGCAGAAAACACATCCAGGAGAAAAGGACAATTGCATTCTGTCAGGTTCTCGAGTTGGATCAGCTCAACTAAGGCCCAGCAATGGCAGAGGCAGTGCAGAGGAGAGGGCAGGATTTGGTTTTGGTGTAACCTTACGTTGACTTATTTTGTGATACTGTGAATTGTGAAATTGCAGCTTTATCATTCAAAAAGAAAAAATTCTCTCCCTCAGATTAAACTATCCCAGGCTGTTGGGATAAATGTTTCATGCCTTTCCATTCCTTTTGAGTGTCCAGAAAGGCCGAAGTCCCTGGGAAAGACTTGCAAAGTCACTCACTGTGCCATGGCTGTAGGAAACGTGGGGATGAGATGGGAAGAGGTGGCAGGGAACACAGTAATGCAGATATTGCTTAAGTCTGTGACTTTTCTTGTGCAGGCTTGTGACCCTGCAATATCACCCAAATTTAACTGCAATTAATGACATCCCTCTTGGGATGGGTTTCCTGGGGCTGCTTTGGGAGCAAGGAGATATCCATTGAGTTTGCATCAGGCTCTGGAAGTGGAAAATATTTCCTTTATCTTTGTGAGGAAGCTACAATTGGAGAAAGCTAAAATACAACGCGTGAGTAGCAGGCTGTGCTAATTTGAAAAACCAGAAGTTCATTATTATGGATTGGCTGATTAAGACATGGTCTATATTGTGCTGCATAGGCAACATCATGTTTGCTGTCATCTCACAGGACACTTGGAAATTCCACCCAACAGTGATTGAGGAGAGAAAGAGACGAGTGCAGAACTGTGTGGTGGCCATTGTCCAGGCACAGCTAGTTTAGGTGGCTTACACAAATCTTTGTCTCATTTCAAAAAGATGATGCATGCATTCAGGAACATGGGGCTGTAATTCTTCAGGCTTAAAATAATAAAGCAGTAAAGATCCTTGGTTCTTGGCTTGGTCTTACAGAACTGTTGATTCAGGAAATGACACATACTTCATTCTTGTATTTGAACTCAGGTGTAAGGTGCTCTCTGTTCATCCATGCTGGCCTTCCACCACGTTTGACTTCCTGCATGCAGGAATGGGCTGTCTCATGCTTTGAGGGTATTGTCCTTGAAGATCAGCCACCTCTCACAGGCTTTCCTTTTCCCTTCCTCAGCAGTCTTCCATGCGATCCTTACCAAGAACATCCCTGAACTAAGATGAATTCTGCTCTCCTGAAGTGCCAATTTGTAATAGTGTTATTGGTCTTTCTCACTTCTCAGAGTTTTAATCGCAATTTTACATCCCATTGTAAGAAATCCAGAAGACTCATCAGTCACCTGCACAAAGAAATTACCATCAACACAGACTGGAGATGTGGATTGTCGCTGCCCAGAGCCATTACCTTATCTGCAGATGTCAGGGTGGTTCTCATCCTGAGTACCATTGAGGACTGGAGCTCTGGAGTACCAGCTCATGGTGCTGCCTTCAGCTTTCAAACAAAGGCTTCTCCTGCTTCCCCTCTTGATCAGGAAGTCTGTAGCAGGCCCCTAGTACAAACTCATCAGTGCTGGACTGTTCTCTGATTCTTACCCATATCTGGACTGACTTGTCACTTGTTCAAAACAAAGCGGTGTGTCTTACAGCCAGCCCTTAGCATAGACTCTAAGTCATCCATATTCCTCACCTTCCCAGTGTGTTTTATCTCAAGAGCCTGTATTCATCCTTAGCAACAATCTAGCCATGCAAGCTATCCCACTGTGATTCTGTGATCCCTGTGAGATGCCACCAAGCAATCTCCTTTTCACATCTGTTTTCAGACTGCAGGTACTTTCTTTAGGTTCCTCAGGGATTTTCTGCTACAGTCCCTGGGATTTCAGATCCTCAGGGGTGAGTGCTAGTTTTTGGAGCTGCCTTTTTCTCACTGCTACTGTCTCTCCCCAAGCGCCCACCCCTCTTTCAGCAGTGCCCTGTTTTTGTCTCTTTCATCAAGTAAATGGGAGTACTAAGCTCATTTTGGTTTCTCGTTGCACTGGTTTGGTTGCAGTGTAGGAGCTGGATGCTCCAGCAGCCCTTGAGTTTGTTACTGCTCTGAGCCTCCTGTCTGAGGTCTCAAGCCCTTAGCACTGCATCACCCCGGGTTCCCATGCTGCGAAACTTCCTTTCCGGAGGCAGTGGTGGATGGAGTAGGTCCTCACAGGGCTTGGCAGTAGGGTCTGCATGGATGCTCTCTAGCTCGGGGTGCTGGTGTTATGGTGCTTTTGCTGACTGGTGTTGGGACCCAGTTCTGTCTGCTCAGCAGCAGCCTGCACAAGGATAGAACCTGGATCAGCAGGCTGGAAGTTGATGGGGTGGTTCAGGTAGGTGTACAAGGGAAAGAGAAAACTTGGAGGCCTGGATCAGCATTGAGTGGCACACCAGGCACGCACTATTGAGCACTGGGAGCAGAGAAGAGGAAGGTACAGGATGAAGATCTGAGCTGACTGAAGAAGGTCAGTCGCAGGGCCGGTGTGAGGATGTGGTAACTATCAAGCCTGCTGAAAGAATGGAGCTGGAGTGTGTCCAAAGAAGGGCAACAAAGCTGGTGAAAGGCGTGGAGTACAAGCCTTAAGAGGAACAGCTGAGGGAGGTGGGGCTGTTTAGCCTCGAGAAAAGGAGGCTCAGGGACACCTTATTGTTCTCCGCAACTGCCCGAAAGGAGATTGTAGCCAGGTGGGGGGGGTCAATCTCTTGTCCCACATAATGGGCAATAGGACAAGAGGACACCGTTTCAAATTGCACCAGAGGAAGTTTAGATTAGATATTAGGAAAAACATCTTTGCTGAGTGGTCAGGCATTGGAACAGGCAGCCCAGGGAAAGTGGCGGAATCACTGTCCCTGGAGCTGTTCGACAAATGTGTAGGCATGGCACTTGGGGATATTATTTAGAGGTGGACATGACAGTAGTGGGTTATTGCTCGGACTTCATGATCTTGGAGGCTTTTTCCAACCACCCTCAAGGATTCTTATGTACCTGATAGGAAAGATGTCTGCTAATGTCTTTACAAACAATTTGATGGGCGAGGGCATGGGTGCTAATGTCTTTGAAATGGTTCTTAATGTTTCAACTGACTTTGGGCGGCAGGTTCTTTACCGGGCCCAGACAGCTTGGCTCCTGAAACAGACAAGGGTCTGCACAGTCCCGAACTTCTGAATTTTGGAGTAGAACAGTAGGTTCAAGGGGGGATATGGGGTAGGCGGATCGGGAAGGCTGCACCTTCCCAGTACCTCAGCCAAGGGGGAAAGGAAGAGGGCAACATTCAGCCCGGAGTTTAGGATAAAAGGGGGCTGTGCCCTCCGAAACCTCGAGAGAGGAAACCCTGCAGGCGTGTGCCCCAGTGGACTCTCTCCCTTTATTCGAATAAAGTTGCAGGATTCCTCTGTCTCCTTTTTGGACATAAACCTCTGGCGTTTGTGGATTTTCCTGACATACCTTTCAAGACTTAGCTGAAGAGCTTTCATCAAGCAAAATCATTTCATAGAAACTTAGTGATTTATGTCACATGCTTCTGTCACCTTTTTAAATCTGATGTTAAGTGCCCTGAAACCAGACTTACCATTTTGCAGAACTATGTCTATAAACGCAGTGTTTCCATTTTAAAGGAGAAGTGTTGGTAAATGCCAGGAAGTCGTGCTTAACCCTCAGTCACAGAATTATCATTATCACCAGGCGTGTTTGATGCAGTATGAATTTTGAATGCTACTAGTATTACTAATAAGAAAAATGCACCTTCAGTTTCTGTTTTGCAACTGCATGGAAAACTCATAGAGTGCCGTAAATTATTACAGCCTCACCATCAGTTGTGTTATGATATAGTATCACAAAATTAGTACCAATAAAATATCTTATTGAACCAATGCTTTAAATTGCTGAAAAAAAGTCAAAAATCTAACGCGAGGTACCAATCTCTCCAATAAATAAGTGTATTTATTGTATTACCTGTACTGAAAATACCATTGAAGTTTCTATGCAGTAGCCTGCTGCAGCAGTTGCTCCAAAATCCCATGTTATATGATGAATAAGGCAGGAGATTGCTTTCTTTTAAGCGGAAACATTCTGATATCATGTTGGAATATAATAATCTTTCTTAAGGGTTTAGACAGGCTGAGTTTAAACAGAAGGTTTTCACTCAGAATTTTTTCCGAAAGTGTCCAAAATGTTTCAGATCAAATAACTTTGAATGTTTTGTACCACTGTAGATTTTTTGAGGCAGAGTCTTGTTTTCTGACTGCAGCCTATAAATGTAAAAAGCGTATTTAGCTTGCTGCCTTCTGACAGCCCTCATGGGCAAATAGTATCTTGGGTTCACTGCTGTTTATTAAGAGCATCATTATATGAGAGCAAAACTTTCACTGAAATGGATCAGTAGAAGCTGGCTCATTGGTTCCTGTGTCTGCTTTCCATGTAATGTTCTGACACTTTTGACCACTTCCATTTCGAATGAGCAACTCCGTGTTTCTTGCACAGTCCTGACACTCAGTTGCATTTTTTTTCTGTGGATCACACAAAATCATTGAGCTGCTGAACGCTGAAGGTGGTTCATGGTTTTCTCAGAATTTTTTCTGAGTAAGCCAGGTATCTTCCCTGCCTGAGCTCCTGATGAAAAGTCGGACTTAAATCCCTTAGGAAGAGTCTGGGTCTACAGAGGGTGTAGGGTGCTGGGCATTGAAAAAAAGAACTGACTGCAGCAAAAATCAAGTGGTCAGCACTTCCCAGGGACAGGCTCTTGAGCTGTAGCTTTTAAATACCATATCAGATCTTCTTGCTTATTTCCACAAAATGAAGTCCAGTTCTGCGGCATGAAGCCCAGCACAGTCACAGCAGGAAGAAGTGGGAAGGAGTTGCATATGGATTCTCTTTTCTAATGCAGGGTTTTAGTCCCTATTACATCCCATTTGTTTATGTCTGCTCTGAAGCTGACTTCCTTTCAGCACTTGAGCTGGACGCTTCCAGAGCCATCAGGAGCCGCTTCATCTGTGCATGGTGTTTCTCACTGCCAAGGATGTTCTAACTTGCTTCGTTTTTAGTTCTACTCTGTAACGTGTTGTTAACAATCTCCAAATTGCATAGCTGTTCCTAACTTGTAAGAATTACCATGCCAATTAAAACAGGACAGCTCTACAAGGAAGGTCTCCCCAGTGCAGAGGAAGGTTCCAGGTTTCAGCCTTGAGAGATATGCCTGACTTCCATAAACATAATAGTTTCTGTTTCCAGCTTCAATGCATCAACTCATACAAGGTTTACAGACCTGTTTTCTGGGCTTGTAACTCTTCAGCTCTTCTGACTGCAAATGTAACTCTTGTCACAGCAAATCAGGTGTGTTTTTATGGTTATGGACCACCTAGCATGCTCCTAAACATGCAAGGGGTATGTACATACATAATGATCTAGCACGTGGTCTTTCACATGCAACTTGGAAAAGGCAAAGGAGTGTGGTTAGGAGAAAGATAAAGTAGGATACAAGTAGGAAAACTTTTCCTGTAGAAGTAGGAATGCTTCTGGAATTGCTGGCTGGAATCAGAGACTTCCAAAGGTAGGGTGCCTTCAGACTAGCTAACAGAGACAGGTTCACAAAGACCTAGGTCAATATGTCAGTCTGCACACTGAAAAGTAGTAGTACCCATACAAGAAGTCTCACTGAATACTACTTATTCATGCATCACTATTGAAGTTAATATGAGTAGAACATGCTGGATTTGGCCCTAGGTTAGTAACATAAAACTGTAGCTCTTTAAAATGGATCTGAACAGAGAGGTATGGTCCAGTGCTGCATTGGCTCTGAGAATTGTTGGATTGAGGGGATTTGGGATTTTTGCTCTGGCAGGTTTTCTTTAGGTGTGGGGGATGGTGGGTGGAAGAACAACACGATTATTTTTCCTACAAATCTAATAAGAGAAGAATTAGCCTAGAAAAGGGAAAAACAATCTGTTCCTTTAGATGTTATATAAGGTGCTGCCTTATTCCTCTTAGAAATAGAGCTTTCATGTGTTATATTGCATAGAAGCCCCCCAAAAAGATGCATATCTTTTGCCTGGGGTGAGCAACTCCTGAGATTTCTGAAGTCAGGCTAGTACATTAACACCTTAGATTTAGGTAGTGCACGGCTACAAGCAAATGTCTTTGGATGATAGAAGCAAATCAGACACTGCTTTTGTATGTCACAAGGGATTATTCTGTTTTAGTGCTATGCCCTTTGGCTTTACAAATGCACCTGTAGTGCTCCTGTGGTTAGTGCAAAGGACCTTGGTAGACTTAATTTACTATAGTTGTTTTGTCTTTGTAAATAGCAAATGTTAGAACTGCCTATACGCAAACAGCTTTTCAAACCTTACATATATTTTTTGCAGCTGTTCATAGATAGGAAAGGCTTCTGTTCTTTAATGCTAGCACTGAGTGCAGCAAAGTTCTTTTCCATTCACAAAAGCTGATCTTTGTGGAAGCAGGAGAAATTTACGTCTGTGTCTGGGCACAAGAAAGATGGGCGATAAATTCTGGGAAATCTAGGGGTGGATCACCAGATACAGGTTTCAGCTGTGCCTTTGCTGAGAATTAAAAAAATTCTCATCTGATTTCATGTGATCGGCTGTGTTATTTTTTTATTGGAACAAAGAGCTCTGAGAGCTCATGATGTTTATGTGGCACTGTCACCACTGGCACAGTAGTAACCATTATCTGACATTTTGGGAACAGAGATACTGGTCTGTGAAATACTGTGGCAAATTACAGGCACTTTGAATCTTCTGAAGATATGGAGGGAACTAAAGGTTTGTAATATCAAGAAGATTTGTACCAATATCCCCTGCTTCCCTTTTGTTAGCTACAGAGAGGATTTAAACAAAAAAATTTGCAATTCTTTTTTAAAGGCAGTTTTGTGGTTGAGGTTTTTGGTTGGTTTTCATATGGCACAGAAATGGTATCACATATCCTGTGATTAGGTGAAGTGTGCCGAACACTCACTGTGCTCGTTGTTGTCCAGCTCTGCCTCACAACAGCAGCAGAAGACAAAAGTGAAAAAGCAAAGAAGAAAGAGCAGGAAAGAGAGGGGCTATGATTTGTAAGACTAGGTGGCTTTCTAATTATCTTGCTAATAAATTCAGTATATTAATTGATTGGGTCTTCTGAGACCTGGCAAATTTTGATTGATATCAGCTGCTGAAGTCATAGGTTTTTAGCTGCCTTTTTAATCTGAGGCTGCTAGGAGAAGACAGCATAAAGAAGCTTTAACTAAGACAAGCTGGTGAGTTGTGGTTTTTTAAAGTAATGTAGGGTTGGAAAAAGTGGGGCAGAGAAAGAAAAGGAGACTTAAGGAAGGTGTTAAGAGCAGGAAAATACTCGGAAGTTTCGTGCTTTGAATGTGTTGGCATTTATACGAAGGCATTGCGACCTAGGCTGAAGGCCTAATGTGGTTTGCTGGGTCATCTCTCAGGATCAGTGTGGTTAGGGGCTCCTGTGTGCCAAGGTGGGGCATAGGAACATAGGGGTTATGTGGCATTAGGCCAGGAGTGTGCCTTGCCCAGCACCTTGTCCCTAGAGCAGCTAGTGCAGTGTAACAGTAAGACACGTTACAGATTGATAGCTCTCCTGAGAGCTTCCAGCCATCCGCTTTAAGGATTTCCTGAGCTCTTGCTGGACTATCACGCTTAACACTTCCTTGATGTGGTTTAATCCTGATTCCCCATAGGAACCCCTTAAATTCTACAGCCTGACATTGCAAAAATTTGGTTGCAGATTTCCCCACTGGAAATCTCAACCCATGTCGCTGAGATTTATTCTTTTCAAATGACTTCTGTTAATCATCAATGCCAAATGAAAAGCACTCTAAAAGCACAAGTGGGATTTGCTTATGCTCTTACTCTTTGATTTGCCAGGAATGGCCCTCTCTATGGTTGATTTTAGATATTATTTTAATCTTCTAATTCTTCCAATCCTAAACGTCTTTTTTTTTTTTTCTAAATAGCCTTCATGTCCACCCAGTGCTTGAGTCAAATCAGAACACAAATACTGTTCCATGTGACAGATTTCTCTTACTTTGTTTCTAGATCTGCAAACCTCGGGTACTTTGAGCTCCTAAGATAGCTGAAATTCTAATGTTCTTTTGCTATTTGTTATTCATTATAATAAATGTAACTGAAAATATTAAGTGGGAACCTAAAGTTAGGTAACTCTGACAGGTATCTTGTGTTAGTGATAAGCTGATATTTTGGGGTATATTGTGCTTATTACTTGTATCTGAATTAGTGGAAGCTCTGAATATTCTAATCCTGAAGACAAAACATTTATTTGGAAGCATAAACAGGCTTGAGATTTTACAAATGTGCAGACACACTAATGTTTTTAGTACCCTTCACCTCAATCTGCCATGACCTCTTTTTAGGTTGTCCTGTGAATGAATATCTAGGTTTCCATTTGCCAGTATAATCTAAATATTCACATTATAACAAGCACAGAAGATAATTTTCTTCAATAGCATGAACTGGAGTTTAAACTTCTATTTTAAAGAAGCCTTTGATAGTTTCCCTGACTTCAACTACCTGGGGATGCAGGTAAACCATAACTGTCAAATTTTATTCAGATTTGGAACTGGGATAAACTCTGCAGGGTTTGTTTTGCCCCAGGGAGATACTTTCTGCCTGTCTGTGCAAGGTGTACCGGAGCAGCACATCAGCACATAGTGCTGTGGCTGCTGCCAGCCCGGGTGAGAGAAAACGGGGGCTCTTAACTCAGGGAAGAGTTGTTTAAAGGCTGGCTCTGCTCAGGCGAACAGGCGGCTGGGCTGAGGCCCCGTGCCCTGATGTGTGTGGCTACAGTGCCCTCTTGTGCGAGTGAGCTTTGGTGAACAGAGGCTGATTCCAAAGTTCTTTCCTCAACGCCTGCCTGCCAGAGAAGGAAGGAAACTGAACACAAAATCCTCTTCTGGCTGTGACCTTTTGCAGCTTTTTTTCCCCAGCAATTTATTTGGTTACGTGGTACACGCAAATATAAGGACAGCCCTTGGGCTTCTACAGTTTAAAATGTGCTTTGTATTCTGCTGGTATTTTGGCATCGATTGCAAAATGAACATTTACTGTTTCTGTTGTGGTGATGCCCACAAGACCTGTTATGGAGAGGAGCTCCCAGATGTGCTAGATGCTGTCTCCACGTTCATAGGCTGGGCCTTTGAAGTGCTGCAGAACTTCAACTTCACAGCAAAAAATAAGTGACCAAACCTGGTTTCCTCCTTTCTCTGCCTCAAACTTGTCAGCTGCACTTCATCTGCCTCTGAAATTAGGGAGATTGAATTAATATGTCTTGATTGGAGAAAAGAAGAAAACTTCAGGGAAAAAAGGGCACAGTGATCAGAACTAAGTGAGCAGGACAGACCCAGGAGGGTTTTGACACATTATCATTTGAAAATGGCAAAGCAAAAATCTGCTGTGACCACAGTGTTTCAAGATTACAAGGCAAAAAAAATACCTGCCTACGCAAATAAGTTCAACTGTGACATAGAAAATTTAGGGATATGTCCCACTCATTTGATCAAATGCCTTTTGATCATTCTAAAAATATAGCTACCCTTTTGGGGGTGTAATTCATGACAAAACTGTAAGGAGTGTAAGTGACAGCTAGGGAAGAAAATTATCATTGTACTACCAAGTCCTGAACTGTGTAAGCAAGAATGTTGACATTAAAAAATGAAAAATTCAAACCTAGTTCCTCAATAGAGGTCATTGGACTGCACAAATCTAGGAAAAAAAAAAAAGGAATTGGCACAGGTTGAAATGCAAACAGAACTGAGTTGCACAGAAAGCAGCAGAGAAATGGGAAAGAGGGACAGGATGTTATCCTGACTAGAAAATAGATACAGAGTGCCAGAGCATCTATATGAAAATAACTGGAAGCAGAATTCAGCTACTAAAATGCTGTCAACCTATCTTCCAGTCCTACTGGCATGTCCCATCCCACTCTCCAGTCTGCCCTCCCTGGGCACTACAGCTGCACCTGCAGGTACCACCACCAGCCCTTAAGGTGGGTAATGTGAGATTTGGCTGGAAATGCCGTGTCTTCTCACTTACTGAAGCAGACAATTCTCATAGGTTAGGGCCCTGTCACAGAAAGGAAGTGAGTGCTCCATAAAACCAGTTAATTCGCTGCTTTACTTTGGTTTGCTAAAGATAGGCTTTGTTTACTAGTCAAATGCAAGACATTAACTCAGTTAATAATTATCTTAAATATCACAAATTTACCTTCATCCTGGGATCCTGTTAATTAAATACCAGTGCTGCTCAGCAACATGAAAATGTAAGAATGTATTTATTATGTTCCATACTTACTGGATTGTGGTTTTCCACCTTAAGTACCCTGACCATACAGACACAAGGTTCTGGCAGAGCCTCTGCCTGCTGAGGGTTGTCCTGAAGACCAGACTCATTTGTGCAGTGCAAAGGTATAAGGGGTGACTTGAGCTCTGATTCTCCTGGGATATTGCTTAGACTGAGACACCTTCCTACAGAGTGCATAACCAGGAGATTTAACTCTGCAGTACATATGTATGTGGGGTTTTTTGGCTGGTGAGCAAGGTGTTTTCATATATTTCCAGCTGCAGTCTTTTCTTCCAAGAATGTGGCTGCAAATTTACTAATAAGGATTTTCCAGAAGTTTCAGCATGTCTGAAGTATTTTCCATTTGGCAGGCCAGCTTTAATATTGCTGAGAAATTTTCAGATTTCAGATGCAGGATCATCAGTGCCTGCACGGACATATGGATTTCTGGTTGAAATCAGAGCACAGTTAAGTGCAGCAACCTTTGCCTTTCACAGAAAACAAGTGATCAGCCATGTTGTCCATTTTGTTCTTCAGGATGGATGCTGGCTACAGCTGGAACAGGAAGGAGCACAGCAGAATCTGAGAGCTCCTGCCTTACACAGGAATAAAAAACCACAGAGGATCTGTTGGTCCCAGCAAGGCAATGGCTCTACACTTTTGCTTCTCTGCCAGGGATGCCATGGACTAAGCTGTGTCTCTGAGCACTTTGCAGGTCTGTGTGAGCACAGCTTGCAGTCAGCTCTGGAGGAAGCCAGCCCTAGCAGCAGCTGAGTGGACACCTGTGAAGGAGACTCCTGCCAGGTGATGTAAAAGCATGGCTGAATAATGGCACAGCAGGAGGTACTGCTCAGGGAGGTGGGCTGTCAGTCCCCAGAAAGTTGCAGAATCTGAATACAGGCACCACTGTGAAACTGTGAAGGTGGCTAAAAGCATGTTTGATCACCTTAGATCCACTGATGCTTCAAGTCCCACTTACCCCATTGGAATACCAAGATGGGGGATCCCATCTGCAGGAAAGTCATCTTCCAACATGGATGAACAGATTTGCAGGTCTTGGGATATGAGCAGAGATGGCAGCTGCAATCTTCCAAGTAACCCTGTGTTTGTACAGGAGCACCAGTGTACAGTTATTTACTGGCATAAAGTCCACGAAAAAGCAGAGACTATGCTGTAAATGGTCCTGAAGGTCATCTCCTGGCACAAGGGGTTTTTTGAGTTAATGCCATTAATAGTTTCTTTTGGCAGTGTGCCAGGTTGGACAAGCTGCAATACCCAGGGGTAAGGAACTGGAGGATTTAAGAGTGAGGCACAGGTTGGCTTTCAGTCGAGAGTGAGGGGCTGCTGCAAGAAATAGGGCTTTTCTTTTGCAGTAAGTGAATGGTACCTACAAACCATGTATTTACAAATATTCTACATCGGCAGCTTTGCAGGGAGGGAAGACTGGTCACTCTCGTTTGGGCTGGCTGGTCCTTTATTTGCACAGAGACTGAGTTTTAACATGGTTATTCTATTTAAATGACAAGTGATGTGTTTGTATAAGGCTGGAGGGACTTAAGGGTCTATTTAATATGCATTCATCTTTGTCTATGGGAATACAGAATATATGCTGGAGCTGTTGAAACAGGTTTTTGGCGTTTTTTAAGGCAAAAAATAATTGGTAATATGCAGGAGTGGGAAAGACAGCAAGGATAGATGTGATTTTCACAGTTTATAGAGAGTGAAAATATTAGAGGAAGATTGAATATTCCCAGAGGTGAGATGCACATGTGCCGTTTAGTGGTGAGTTTCACGAGGAAAGGAAGACATGGAAATTGTTATCATGTCAGTGCTTCCTCTGCACTGTACCAGCGTTTGGTTTCCTTCACAGACTTAGGTTTCTGCAGGATTGGTAATGTTCTCTTGGTAGATGAGGTGTTTTTCTGTAGCACTGAATAAAGTGGATTATTTGGAGTTTGAAAAATCAGTTCATTTTCATTCCAAGAAACATAACATACAATGTGACGTGCTGTTTGTGGACAAAAAATATAAAATGCATCCTTTTCTTGTACTTCCAGCAGAGGGCAGGTTTGTGCCACAAAACCTGTTTGCTCACTTTGTGAGAATCCAATATGACATTCACCAGGCATGTTCAATCCTTGTCAAAAAAAAAAATCTTATTCTATGGTAATTTTCCTTGCAAAATATGTCAGGTTTTTTTGTTTGGTTGGTTTTTTGTTTTTTTTTTGTTTTTTTTTTTTTAAGAACAAAATGAAAAAAATTGATGGAACCCTAATCCCCAAACGCATTCCTCTTGTTTTCTTAAACTGTTGTGAAATTGTCATTGGTTTATTTCTCTCAGTGCTTCTCCCCTGTTTCTATTACAGTAGGGATATTTAAGATGTTTTCAGTATCGGCTTCATGTGAGGAGAGCCATGCAATGCACTCACTGTTACACAGACATGACAAGGTGGTGTTCAGTTACAGTTATACAGCATAAAATAGTGTTGTACCAGCAAAACACAAATATAATTAAAGCCTGGAGGCTAAAAATTGTAAAAAAAAAATTGTATAATCCTGGCAAGCAAAGCACCGAGGAAAAAAACCAGGTGGTTACATCACGGCAACAAGCCCCAGCAGGGTTAACCACATGCCCATGTTTGTGTAATTCTCCTCAATGCCATTTTGGTTTCAAGTGACATGTTATGGCAGTGCCAGAACAGGGTGTTCTGAAACAAAGGAGGTGAATGGTTTTCTAATTCGTGTGTCATCCCTAGGAATCTTGTTCTTTCAGCTGCTACTACTTCACCTCGTGTTGCTTGTGTGTGAATCAACAAGACAGTTTGAACTCATCAGTGGATGCACCAGCTTCTGCTTCCTTAGTGTCTCCTTGCTGCTTTTTTTGTCTTCCATGTGATTTTGAGCCTTGGATTTTACTTTTTTTTCCCCCGTTGTCTCTTTGCATCCTGTGTCCCTAAATGACATTTTGATGAAAATACATGTATTTTGCAGGCATTTGTACCCATCAGCCAGTGTTGCTGTTCACTTTCCCATCTGCTATACAAATTCACACTAAATGCTCTTAAAACTTTTTTTCTTTTTGCTATGCTTTTCCTCCACTGTCCTAGTTTTGTGTGATTTTGAAAAGTATAGACTAACACAATAAGTACTGTTGTCATCATAATGTAATGTTTTGACAATCACAGCACAAGTGTAGCCTGCTGCCAACGAGCTGTGCACTGCTGAGTTAGAAGCTTTTCTTTGTCATTGTTATCCAGCATAATGCCTTCTCCTCACCTTAAAGCTGGTTTTGTAGCTTCCTGTTGTCTGTTCCTGAGGAGATGGCAGCATTTTTCTCTGCGTTTGGAAATTGGCTCTCACTCCCTCCAATACTAACTTTATTATCTGGATGATTCAGTAGTATCCAAAGCGAGAGGGAACTTCACCAAGTCAGAAAGCGTAGCCTTCAGTTAACTGGTGAAATGCTAGCGAGGACTCTTAGCCTCCAGTGTGTGGCTGGTGTGGCCAATATTGAACCCAGGTCTCCAGAGGTGGAAAACTGGCCCTAGGGACAGATACCTCTTCTAACTCCCATCACATCCCTAATAGTTACTAGGGCAGAATAATGTTTCATGACCTTTGGGTTGTACCATTACCATAACATAATCTAGCTGTGCAAGCTTTGCAAAGGTCATTGTAGAAATAAAAATATTGCCTGCTGTGATCCATACCCTCAGACACAAAGAAAAAGAAATATCTTAATAAATGTAGTGATATTTGCACTATAGGGCACAGTGCAAGGGTCATGAACCATTATTCTGCGCTAGTAATAATGTCACTATTTTATTCTTGCCCAGTGGTAACTGTATGACATTTGTGCTTGCAGGGAAATTCCTGTGAATATCAGTAACTTAAAATACATTGCCTCGAGGGCCTATTGTTCTCCCAATGAAGTCAATTTGCCATTTGCTTACCAGTATCTGGGCACAGGACTGACCCAGCATTCCTCATGATCAAAGCTGAAATAGTTTTTGAGTGGGTTTGGTGTTTTGTTTTCTTTTTCCATTAAAAAATATTTGTTCATTGGACCCCGATGAAACATGTTTCTTAAAAGATTATAACAGGTAATTTTATCATATCCACGAGAATTGCCATGACTGTCTATGTAGAAGACAGATCATAAGATGATGTTTTTTGTTAAAAAAAAGTGTTCAAGTCCTAATACTCCTAGGTATTTGTGTGATGATTTATGACCTGGGAGAGAGATGTTACCCAATATTTATTCATTACATTTTATGTCATAGGTAAACGACTGTTTCCTCTATTTCTCAAACAAAGAAATATATTAATTCAGACTTTTCTGACTGATAGGGCTGGAATGGTATAACTGAACCTACAGAATTCTTCATAATAAGGCCTGAATTTTGAAGGTGTGGAAGTTCCTGGTTTTGTCTGACAGATTCTGGTTTTATGCTGGTGAAACTGGCAGCTGTGGAGCTGATTCTTTTAAGCTAAAGTCAGCCTTGGTCCATTGCTATGAGATTCTGAATTACGACTGAGCTCTTAGAAGGAAACAGTGGAGTTGGATGCAGCTGTGGTCCATATTGGCATTGGCCCTTGTCTAGAAACACACCTCAGTGATCAGTATGTTTAATGTACCTCTGATAATATTTACAAGTCTGAGAAGAACTCCACTCCTCCTCATGTGTGGAGAAGAAGCCTATCTGAGAGAAAGGAGCTATTTGAGAGCTCAGTCAGTGGTAGGATCACTTGATTAATTGCTTTGGATAACATGGTGCCTGCCTGTAAGTCTGGCCATGGACAAGGAGATAAATGTTTCCTTCCCCAGCCTCAGTATCCGTCTGTATCAGAGAAAAACACAACACAACAGTTCTGAGGGAAGTGCATAGGCTGTTATTTTTCAAGAGCTTGTGGTGACTAAAATTGTCCCCAGCTGCAAGGGAGGGTTCATGTTTACTATCTGAGGAAGCAGGCAGCATCGCATCATGCAGGGTGCCATGTCCTGATTGTTTCTCTAATGTGCTGCAGCCAGGCTTGTGATGGAGGAAGGCTTTTGGTGCAGAGGGTTCTGAGGGTGGAAGAGGGGCCCTTGCAGATCAGGTGCATCCTTATAGCAGGACTTTGTTGAATATGGAAACACAGTAAGTGGGATCTAGTGGCAAAAGAGCTGTCAGCTCTTTGTGATCCACTAAGCTCACCTCCAGCTGTCACACCAGCTTGTGGCTCTGCCTTGAAGATGAAGTTTAACCCTGGCTCCAGACAAAGATGAAGTGGGAACCACTCATGTGAACCATGTCTAGTGCATGAGACAGAGCAAAGTCAATATACAGGGCTGGCATTCAAGGTGTGCTCCACAGAGCTGGGGGAAAGACTGGGTCTGCTTCTCCAAGGCCTAGTCACTGAACAGCACAGACTGATCCTGTCCTTGTTTTCCTGCTCCTTTTCCAGGCCAGGAGAGCAGAAAGATTTGCATAGTCTGTAGGCAGCTGAGTACAATTTTTCCTGTGGGTGGTAGTATTTAGAAAGTGTCCCGCCTTGCCGCTTTCAGATTGCTATCACCCTCCCCTGATGGGATTAGGAGCCTGGCTTCACAGGCATTGCCTGATCCAGCTGGCTTTCATAGGGATGAGGTGGGTAGTGGTGAGAAAACAGGATGGGTGATGACTATGTAGCTGTGCTGGTAAACTTTGCTTGGGGGAGGGGAGTGAGGGGAAGACATGGGGACAGAGTAAAAAGTTATAATTCTCACCCATAGAAGGACTTCCTCTAACATTTGAAGGAAATTATCAGGGAGCAGACACCAGTCATGCTTTTCTGACTCATTGTCCTGTTTTCAGACAGCATCCCCCTCCAGTCTCCTCCTGCCTGTAGCACTGCTGTCCTGATTTATTTCTGTAAAAAGTAATTACAAGAATTTCCCTCTTTAAAAATATAATTAAAGAATTAGTGTTGTAATACATGAAGTTTTGCAATGCGCTGAAATCACTGAGAAAATTAACTTTCCTTTTTAAAAAATAAAAAGCAATAACACTCATGTAATCTACAACCTGGATGATTTGAGATGCTCTCATGACCTCTTCACTTCTTTAAGTAGAGTCTGCCCTTTGCTCCCAGATGATCTTAACACAGGGTGCCTTCAGAGGGACATAAAGCACAGTTTGATCTTACAATGAATGGTTAATTGACTTGCTCTTCTCCCTAGCTTTGGAAGCAGGAAGATCTGCAGAAGAGAAATATTTTCAATGTCAGTGGCATCCATAAAAAAACCAGGAGGAGTAGTTTCTGAGGTACAAACCTCTGTGTGTTTTCTTCTAAATCTGCTTCCCAATTTTGTTACTAATATGCTATTTGGGAGTATTGAGGGACAGGCAACTGCCCCTTTCCAAGCCTCTTTTATACAGTAGAGCCCAGAGGTGAAAGGCTGGTATAACTTTGCAGTATCCTCATGAAAAATGCTGTAAAGACTGATTTTGCCACAGGTACTTTTGAAAGCTTGACTTAGCACGTCTTTAGCAGCAGCAGCCAGAAACACTTTCACTTCTGGATCCAGAGTTTAGCTGATCCGGTAAGATCAGCTTAGTCAGCAATAGAAGCTCAGTCGTCTCATTTGATAGCTTTTAATTAGACACACATGCATATATAAATGCATAGATTGTCTAATACCTCCTACTGCAAATTTCTCACTGAAATTAATGAGGTTATTCAAGGAGTAAACTATGAGTAATAATGAATAATATTAGTATTCAGCGTGACTAATAGTGGCAAGAGGGAGAGTCTTAATGACTTAGACAAGGAGGGTCTGCTGGGAGCCAGAATAAAGATTTGCACAAACAATTCCTTTTCACAGTGGTGAAGCTTGGAGCTTACTTGGAGCCAATCATTAAACTACAGACCCCATTTTATCACAGGCATCTTGATCTCTGTCTCTGTGCCTTTCTCGAGGCATAGCTTACATGTGTGGCAGAAAATGAGTCATGCCCAGGCAGTTGGTCTTCTGATTCCTTTTCTGTTTAGTGTAGTCTGCATCTCTGCAGCAACTTTTATGGAGAGATCATGTTTCAAAAAGCCTTTGACAAAGCTCCTCACAGGGTCTTATTTTTCATTTAACGGGGAGAGAGAGCATGAGATGAGGCACTGTCTAAGCAATAAGAAAAAAGCAGAATGATATCATATTTTGTTACAGTTAACGGTTCCTGGGGCAGAGCCTGGGAGTCTATCTGAGACTGAGACATATTGTAACGAGTTAGTGTCTACAAAGGGTCTAGAAGAGCAGAAAAAAAAGGTGAAAAATGAACAGAGAAAAGCAACATTCATGAAAGCTTTAGAAGAATGAAATGTGAGGTTGTTTTCCGTGATATTGGGTGCTAGATGGTCAGCTCTGAATAGATGTCAGAGACTATTTCAAATCATTAAGACAAACTGGTGTGTATATATTACTACAGAGTCATATACAGTAAAATAAATTCTGCTCTCACTCTACTCCTCCTTGCTGTAAGTGGAAGTTTTTGGGGAAAGACACGTGGTGTAAATTAGTCTGGGATGGGAAATGAGGAAATTAATATTCCTCATCAAATACAAGCAATCTGAACTTCTTCAGAATGAATACAGAAAGGGTGAATCTTCTTTACCAGTCTTAAAACTCAAACAAGTTACTTTATAGTTCTTGTTTCCAGTTCTTGCCACTACTTCCCCATCTGTGATAGCCTCTGCTTTTCTCATGATATATTTTTCAGTAGCTTCATGCCACTAACACAAAAATCTGTGATATGTTAACAATTTGACAATCTAAAGAGATCCTTGGTCAGACTGGATTTAGGAAAATAAGGTCAAGAGGTTTGGAAGAAAGGCAAAGCTATATAGTTCCAGGGTTTGTCATAGTCTATCATTTAGATGCTGCAATGGCACCTAATTTTAACAAGTTCCATGACTAGAATAATAAGTTAAACCAAATAGATGTATCAGATAATAAGCATTGAAAAACAGGTCATTTCAGGCTGTCTTAATTAAAAATGTTGTCTTGGGGATTTATGATCCAGGTCTGGACTAGAGTAATATTTAATAGTTTAATCTATTAAATGTCTCCTGTTGGTTGAGGAAAAATGTGAGTCAAGGTGTGAAAGGATTAGTTCCAACAGAGAATCTCTTTCAGATACTATTTAAGTATGATTAAAGCTCAGATCAGAGTAGTCTCTATATTAGGGCCACATAGAGTCAGCCTTTTCTCAGCAGTAGTTTTGCAGTATGATTAAATCACCAAAGACATACTTGAAATCACTCAATCCATTTTAATTCTTCTTTTATATCATGTCCAACTCCAATTTTTCTGTTGCTGTAGGCTAATGAAAAATAAAACCTATGCTGCCTATCCTAAAGGAGAATATTACTGTAAGTGTTCTTGAAAAGCTGTGTTATAAGGGATGATCATCTAAGGCACGTAATTTTAAAATAATTCTTGCTTGTAGTCTTCCTCATTACAACATTGGCCTAACAACGATCAGGCCCAATCTGTTTAAACGTAGCTGTCAGCTGCCTGCTTGTGTGATTACTGCAATATTGCCCCTGTTGCTTACTGGAAGGTGAGAGTTTTAAGGTGATGTGGATCCTGGGGTTCAGTTAGCTACCACAGCATGAATTTGACCAAGACAACTACTCTTTTTCTGTTTGATGGATTAGATGAATAGGCTTCGTCTTTACAGAAGAAGACACAGCAGGTTGCTTGTTGCATGAGGCAGTGAAGGTCAGGCAGAGGGGCATTACAAAACTGATGAATGATTTTGATTGATGGAACTTTTATTCCTAGGCATGCAAGAATGGAAATCTCTTTTATAAGAGCTAACAGAAGGCATGCCAGAATAACAAGAATGTTCTTGTTGATTTATCTGCAGCTGGTATTGGGTCTGCGCTAGTGATTAAGTAAATAACAGCAGTTCTACCAAATGTTTGCAAAACTGAGCAAAATCAACAGCACATCAAAACTGAATTCAGATCTCTGGGACATAAGCTTTACATAGACCGTACATTTTCATGTAGCACAGAGATTCACCATGAACACTTTCTGATCTCACCATTGCTATGGTGAATGCAGTGTGCTTTCAAGAGTGCAGTTTACTTGTGGCAAGTTGCAGTTTGCTGTTTCTTCTGGAATCTTCTCTAAATTTTAAAGCAAAGCCTTAAAGTTAGCAAAGCCTGTATGTATGGTTATTATATTCCATCTGCTTGTCACTCAGTAGCAAACTAAGTTATCTTTTAAAGAGTGTTTAAACATTTGAATAAATTACAGGAGGAGTTGTTTGGGTTTTAACTTGTTTTGTTTACCTTGTTTTATCTTGATAAACTATTGAAATGGATTCAGAAATCTCCATTGCAAAAGAATAATGTGCAATAAACTTTTATAAGTGACAGCTGGTAATGACATCCTTTCCCCTTGCAAAGGAGATCATTCTGTGTGGTGTAGCATTGTTGATACCTCTTAAGTTAGCTCTTTGTCATATCCTCTAAATAAAGCAGAAGACAGCAATACTGCAAATGGAAGAAATTCTTGATACCTTTGGAATTACTCATCTGCTGTGTTGGAAATTGTGAAGAAATCTTTCTTATTGTGTATCCTTCTTTGTCTGTTGTTTTGAAAGAAAAAAGCTGCCACCAGCCAGCCAGAATCACCACTTAGGTCTTCAATAAGCAGCTGTTAGGAGTTTGACTTAGAAATGAGACAAGAAGCGGAAAAAATCCGCTTCCAAGTGGGTGGGAAGGAAAGAGAGCTTTTACAAGGAAGAATATCTGGTTTTCCTTCCTTGCAAGTATATTATTAAAAGTTGCCTTCATTTTTCAGGAGGGAAATACTGCTAGTGAAGTAGTTATGGGTGAACCATGGTGTCAAGGTAGCTTACTAGGATCTGGACTTGTGTTTCAGATCAGCTCTCATGTTGGTGCTGATTCTTATGCCAGCGAGGTTTTGCTGTTGACTGAACTGTGAACAGACAGTGCTCTGTCCCCTTAATGGTTTATGAAGATGTATGTGATTAGCTAAGATCTTCCATTTGCTCTCTAGGGAACGTGCTCTTCATACAAGACTGCCCATCTGATCCTGAGGTATTCAGCTTCATTTTTTCTCTTTTGTCAATAGAATTAAATGAACATTTTGAAGATTTAGTATCCTGTAATTCCAGTAGTCCACACAAGCATGGACTAAGTGAGTCTAATAACTGGATAAGTACATTTTAGGGAAATGACCGTGTTTACTGACAACAGTGTTCTCATCATTCTAGAGCTTGCACAATATTAACTATTGTACAGCTTTCTTGCACTGACTGTCATCACATTCTTCAAACTAGAAAGAAAACCAAATCATTGCAAATAGGCAGTGAAGAAGCTGGAACATACGAAATAACTCAAGAGAAGAATATTGAAGTGTTTGTTGACTGCCATTTGTTTGCTGACAATGGACAGATTGATTCAGGCAAACACAACACCCAGGATTAAAGCCGGACAGGACCTGGAAACTAACCCATTTTTATTTCAGACTCAAGCATGTTTATTGTTTGTCCATTTCCTTTTTGTTCCCTTCTTTGCTTGCTGTCCATCTCTCAGTGTGTTTTCAACAGCTCCTGAGTTCTTGCTTGAGACAGAAGGGGAAGTACCAAAAGAATCTGACAAGATCAATTATTTCAAACATGAATTAGTCACCCCAACCAGTTAGCCCACCTGGCATGGTACTGGGGATGGCTTTGTGTGCCTGAGAAAGAGACGATGTGAGGGTGATTACTTAACTCTCACTGCAAGTGAGAGAAGAGTTTTCAAAATATGATTAGTAAGCTTAGATTTATGGATTTCTTAGAAACAGGGATTAATGGAGGAGAAGGAGTAAGGGTCAGAATAAAGGAATTCAGATGTGTTAAACCCTCGAGAATGGGCTTTAAACTAATTACTTACAATGTTACTTATTTTGACAATGGGGACGGCCTAAGTACCTCCTGCTTTCAGGCATTTTCCTGTGTTCCTTATTTTTTCCACCCTCCCCACGTGCCCCTGGAAGCTGTGCTGCTACAGCAGTGTGTGGAGCAGACTGATCTGCCTGAAAAATCAGCTGGCTGCAGATGGTTATGTGTAACCCAGGCCAGCCCCGGTGTGGTTCCCAGTGCAGCCCAGGTGCAATTGGCCAGCACTGGTAAGGGGTGGTGCAGAATCAGGTGGGAGCAGATAGGGCCATGTGGAAGCAATGCAAACTGCGGCTCCCCACTTCCTGTGTCCTAATGCCCCCAAGGCCATGGCTCCAAGGTAGGTGGTTGGCAGAGGTGTGGTGCTGGGGGGCTTTGCAACAGGCCACCTGTGTGCCGTGTCAGGAAATGGGCTCATGTCTGTTTGTTAGACAGTGATGGACATGATGGGTCTCCTGTCTCCTGAGCTCTGATTTCACCTCACAGGAGGAGGGAGCTCTGGAAGCGCCTCAAACTTCCAGCTGCTCATCAACGGCAAGGGTATTACACGAGAGTTTGCTTTTCTGGTGTTCTTACCTTTGACTATTTGCAGCAGAAAAGGCAACATTTGCGTTCTGAATTGGTGTGCACTGAGGTAAATACATGCAGTGCTGTCTGCAGCAGGTCTCTGCAGCAGAGACAGGCTGTTCTTTGGGTGGTTGATGTGGTCTTTTTGATGTAAAAACTTTCTGGACATTGTGACAAAGAGAAATGCAAACTGACATTAACTGGCTTGACAGAAATACCTGTCAGGACTCCTCAGAATCCCTCCATCCTCTACATTTTAATTATAAGTAGAAATTTAAAGTTCCAGAACACTTTCTTCATTAAGATTAGTCTGTTTTCCATATTTTGTAGGGCTTTTTTCCTCCCATAACTTAAAAAATGAAAACCAATATTTTTTGTTTTAATTTGGTCTTCCCTTCTTCCTCAGCTTTACCTCTTGCATTTCATGAACAGGGATAGTTTAAATAGGGAATTTTTAGAACCTGGATCTATTTTCCATATATGGAACTTTCTTTGTCACTTTAGGAAACTAAGGAGACTGCCTGCAGTAGCACGGAATGGTATTGATAAATCCAATTGTATATGTAAATTAATTACAAACCTATAAATCCACATCACATTTTGTGGAGATGTCTATCTATCAATCTAGATATGCTAGGCATTAAATATGCGTAAGTATTGAACAACTATTTCCATAGGGGTGAACAGCTGACTGAAATTTGACTTTCCAGAGTGAAAGATGTTTATTTAGATGTTTATGTGATCCTTTATCTAATGCTCTTTGCTTCCAGCAAAATTGATAAGATATGAAAAAAACCCCCAACCCTCTGGAAATACATGACTTCGACTGATAATATGAGGAAAGATCAAATATTAAGTGATGCCTGAGACACATACTTTCAGGCACATTAGCTTTTAGGCAGCAGTGTTGGTCTTCTTGGAAGGAGCATTGTTTTAGAAAACTGGCAGTCAGGTGACAGTTCTCAGTCTGCTTTCTCCTTTCAGCTTTTGCCCGTGGAAACGTGCCATTCAGAATCATTATCTGCATTGCAAATATATTTGTAGTAATTATGCCTCTGCAGGCTAGATGAGCCATTACATTTTTATTGTGGCATAAAAATGGTTTTGAAATCTCTGTACCAAAGTAATTAGCAAAAGTAACGGAGGAGTCATGGGGCTGAAATTTTTTATTTTGCTCAAGGAACATGAATTTGCTATAGCAAGTTGGAGAAGGCTGAAGTTTCATTCTGACTTCATCGATACTGTAGGTGCAGGAACAGCCATGAATGCTGTGCAACTGACTAATGGATTTGCTTGGGTGATTAATGCCTATTATCTACTTTACCTCAGTGTTTGATACTTGCTAAACCAATTTTAATACCTTGAAATATGCTGAAATCACCTCAATTTCTTGCAAAATTACTTCTTGTGAATAGGGTGCTGCTTAATGCAAGCTGGAACATGCAGTTGGTGATACCATTAGGGAACAGGCCTGCAGAAAAGACAAAACCAGCTTTGAAAGCTATTGTATGTTTAAGACACAGCAGGAGTTTGGAGCTAGCAGCTCCCAGATGCAGTGATGCTATTTTTTTCCCAATGCCTAGCATCCTCTGGACAGACACAGTCCCAATTAATCTGTACTTCAGTGCAGGCTCATGGGGTATGCATGGAGGTAAAAAGTCACCTAGTCAGATGCATAATTCCTATTAAAGCTAATGGGAATGAGATGCCGAGGTGTTAGTGTGTGCACATGGCCTGATTCTATGCTGTGATGCTATTTGTGATGGTGTAGGGGTTTTGCAATATACCTGTTATATTCAGTGTTACTGTATACCAATGCTAACATTTTTGTCTGTTATTGTGATCCTTTTGAAATGCTGTACTCCTCCTTTCCCTATCTCACCTGCCATGTTTCTCTTCTCAACCATGACTTGTGTTATTTGCACAACCTCTCTTCTCCAAGGACCCCATGCTCCTCTTTTTATTCACCCTCTCCTCAACTCCATATGGCAATGTTTTTCTCTTTCTCTAGAGATGTCCCAGAACAGAGTTGCTGTGTTTTCAGTGAGAGAAAGGGAGTTACGTTTGCCGGAGGGATCATTCACCAAGAGATTTGAGGAGCATCAGCATTATCTTTGCCTTGTGACCCCGTGCCAGGGACATTGCCTGCCTCCTTCTCCTCTCAGGGGTGTTGAGATTAGCGGTAGAGAGAGAGGGGTACCTAGCTGGCATCCTATAGGACAGACCCTGCTTTTTATCGGGGCTAACAGACCCAAGGTACTATTAATGTGACTGTCTTCCACTCCTGAAGTTGATCTCAAGAGCCAGTTCAGATGCTTCAAAGTCTTTCTAGACTAAGGACTGTGTATTAGTAACCTTAGAGCTAAGCTCTGCAGACCAGTAAAAGGTGTCTTTGGGAGAAAGGCTGCACTGTTTCCCTGTCATACATTGGCTGTTGAGGCACAGAGTGCCTTTCTCTGTCTCACTGTGGAAATTGATTGCTGAGCTGTGAATTGAATTGCATCAGAGTCCCAGTCTCTGCAAGAGTATCCTTACCAACTTTTTGCAGGAGGGCAATTTTCACAGAAGTGGGACTTTGCTGCAGGTGTCTGCTGGCTCTTCTTCCAAGGCTTGGCATGGGTGGCTTAAGCAGGTTAATTTATAAGGAAGGTGAGTGTAAGCACCGCTGGAAAGAGCCAAGTGTTGTGGGCAGGCTGTCCAGACAGTGCTGTGCAATCCCTTCATTCACTTGGGGCTACAGACTTGGATTTCACTCTTTTTCCCATGCCTCTGTAGGCCCAGTAGTTTTCCAACATGTGCTTGGTTAACCTGGAGAACTACAATGAATATTTTTCCTCACAGCAGAGAAAGGCAAAACTGCAGACTAGGCTGCTCTGCTCTGCTCTGGAGGTTTATAGTCAGTGAAATGAATGATCTGAATGTAATGGCTGCTCCTTGTCAGGGGAAGGGGAAGCCCTGTGTAATGAGGAATGAATATGGCAAAATGCCCTTGATGGCAGGGCCTCAGATGTGCACTGAATCAATGGTGTGTGCACTCACATGCTCAAAAATTCTGTGTATGAACATGGTGACCTTCAGTCTTGTGGTCTTTGCTAGGAGTCTGAGAGCCAAGTACAGTTCAAGCAACCTGAGGAATATGTCTCTGCAAATTCTGGCATGCCTTGGCCTTTTGTCTTGTGCCAAGCTGAGCCTCCAATCATCTACATGATGCTCCCAGCACAAATTCACCCTTTTAACCTCTTAACACACCTTGTATATGTGCGTGCACATCCTCACGCTCTAAGGTGAAAGAGAGCCAGAGATGGCAAGCACTTCTGGGGAGGATAAGTAGGTACAAGTTAGATGGATCTCCAGGGCTGGTAGGTCTGTAGTTCAAGCAGGCAAATTGAGTAATCAGAGAAGGAGGAATACTTTAATACTCTATGAACAAGCCATGCAGGAAACTTTCCATAACCTGTGAAATAAAAGGTAAAATCAGGTCACAAAAATTCGTCCTTAGCAGGTCTCAAAATTTGTAATCAAATAACTATTGATATATTGATATATATTGTATCGCATAGGCAGTATTTCTGAGGGAGGGGAAATGGGGAGAAAAACCTTGGGATGGCCCCCCAAATCTCAGTTTTTACTCTGATGTTAACTTGCTACTTTTGTCAGCACGTTTTTATCTCTTGGTGTTTCCCCCCCCCAAACCCTTGCACAGATTATGTTTAGAATAACCCAGACTGCCTCATGTATTTTTGACCAGGGGTCTTTTTTGTCTGATCCATGTGAAAGCAATGATCATGTGAAATCTGCTACTGGCTGTTTAAGCTCCTGGAACATGATGTTAGGTATGTGAGAGCTCCACACCTTTAACCATCTAAGTAAGGCATCTCCTCATGTGATATAAAAGACATTTATTTATTGATTTGTTACATATCCACTGCAGTCCTGGGTCAGGCTAAAGCCTCGGATTTCTTGCCCCTCTTTACACAGTCTACCCTGGTCCACAGTTAATGTACTTGCTCTCACTGGTCACTTGTTCATGCCAAGGTCAACTTGAAAGATTGGTTGGCATAGGCATGTTGCTTTTTCTCTTTTTATCTGCATTACTCTCCTCACAAAAGTACTATTTCAAGTGCAGTTATAGCACAAACCCCCTTTCTCTATCTCTCATTTTCTGCTCTCCCAGCCGTAGTTGTGCTTGCGTGTGTTTGTAGCAGCACAGAAAAACAAGACATCATTTGGGTTTGAGTGCCTCTGCGTAGGGAGGGCTGTTGGAGCCAGTCTCTCACCCCGGCAGAAGGTTCCCAGAGTGCCCCAAGTTCAGCTCGTGTTACAGTGGGAAGCCTTCCCTGACAGAGAGCTCAGGGGAGTGTTGCACTGATCATCACACCTTCGAGTTGCACGTCAGCTCTGTGACTTCGCTGCAGCTTGCAGAAGCTGCCTGGGCGTTTGGAAATGGCCGAGTGCTGTCCTTTCATGTACTCATGCAGGACTAAAAGCGATGAAGCTCTATCACAAAAGTCTGTCTGCTGCTCGCTGTGATAATTGCTGCCCCTTGAGTAGCAAAGGAAATGTAACAGGGCTGGGCACAAACAATTTTTAAAAAGCCCACTTAGAACTGGACAATTTCCTTAGAAAACTCTTATCTTTTGGCTTTAGGAGTTCTATAGAATGGGCTATACAATGAAAAGCTTCCTAAAGACTTCCACAAAGGGGGAATTAGCCAAGTGCTATTCATAGAACTCTATGTCTGTGCTGAAAAGCTAGCAAGCGTCCATTCTGCAGGGCGCTCCCCCACAATAGCCAGGAGTTACTAAGCCTTTCAAAGGCAATAATGCTTTCAGGCTTTGTGCGCTTCCAAACCCCACAGATGACCCTACAGTTTGCTTGGGTACTTAGCAGAAAGTGTTTCAAATAGCCCATTTTCCTGAGCTACCAGTGTGCTAACAGTTTCCCTGACAACTTGGCTATAGTAATTTCTCCTGCTTTTTTTCTATGCCGATTTCCCAAGAACTGGTAATTTCAGTTAATTCCCTCTTGGGAATATGGGAGTGAGATATTATGTTTGTTTTCCTGTGATGAATTCTGCATGAATGGTTTCGCCCAGCACACAGGATGCAGGGAAGGGAAATTTAAAAAAAGCTTATCAAACAAAAGAAGAAGGGGAATAAAAGGGAAGAAATGGTGAATTAAAAAACCTTTTGAAAGATGGAGAAAGAAAAGCATATCATTCTTTCTTGCTATGAATAACCTAATTTTTCTTTTATTTACCTTATTTGCAATTGTGTGAATTACGATAGAAACAGTTTTTGAATTATTTGTTGAACCTTACAATCTTGTAGCAGGAAAAATATTGGCATCTGTAGCCTATACACCAAGAATATATAGTGTAGGCCACATTTTAGAGGGGTTGATGTGAAGTGAATTCTCCATTTTTAATGGGATGTATCACCTTTTCAGTTTTTCTTGACTACAGGAGATCTATATGGGCAACTCTGATAGCAACTTAAAACAGAGAAGATTAACTTCAGAATGTTTTTATCTCAGTTTAATGCCATTTGGTGTTGGGGTGTATGGGAATTGTACCCTACTAATTCTAGCTGTTGACTACTAGTTGTAGCCCAAAGGCTCTGTCAAAACTATTAGTTCTCCAGGGTGTGAGGAAGCATGGAATGCACTGCTGGTAACAGAATGTGTGCATAGGTGCTGAAATTCTCCTGATAGAGTATCTCTGTCATGCTTTTCCATCTGGAGTGTGTTCATAGGTGAGCCTTTCTTGTTCTCAGAACGTACCAAGATAATTTTTCATCAGTTCTGTCAGCTATTGAGCATTTAAAGACAACACAGATACAAAAATGCTGTTAGTGTGGGGCACAAAATAACACTGAGTTATGGCTTCAGTGGTCACCAAAGAGTGAAGAATTGAGGTTTGGTAAAGCATCCATATTTAATGGACTTTGTTTTTTACGTAAGAGACTTAAGATTCACCATTAGGATCACAGTTTTCAAAACCATTTAATAATCGATATTGCTAAATCAGACATTGCTCAGAGTTCAAGATGAAAGCTTCTGCAAAGCAACTGTGATTGCAAAGTCCCCTTTAGTCTTGGGTTCCCAAGAAAGGCCCTACTGCACTTGCTTAAATCTCCTTGTCTTCAAAGCATGTGAAGCCTTCAGCATCTCACTAAGGCATTCAGCATCAAGGGTTTAGGGTTTCAGCTGAACTGTGCCCCGTTCATCACCACCCGATCCATCACGCAAACCTTGTCTGCTTTAGGGTTACAGAGAGAGATTACAGGTGTGTAAAAACCAGAGGATGGGAGGTGACCTCATATGGGGATTCTCACTCCAGAAATAACCTTTCTGCTTGTAAATTGAAGTATTCCTACGGTTTCAGCCAGTAGAGGGAGATGTTACACGTGCGTAAATCACACACACTGCATGAGGCAGCCCAAGAGGGGGGCACCAAGCTCAGCCCAGCGCGCATAGTTGGAGGGGTTCCTATTTCCTTGCATGCTGTGATTGTTTTAATATGATTTTCAAAGCTTCTTTCTTCTAGGAGAAGCTGAAAACAGAAAATTCAGTAAAAATCAAGTTTTTCTAAGAACACATTGTAAGAAGCAAGAGCTCATTCATTTTTTCAAGTAAATAAGTGCTCAGGCAAAATAGGTATCAGTGTACGACACTTACAGTGGCTCACAGATATTTTCAGGTGCTTGTTACATGACTTTTAAGACCTGTTCTGATAACACTATAATTAATACTAAGAAGTAACAATCAATAATATTAGCAGTGAGATACAGGAAGTATGTGGAACAGCTACTGAGTGTTAAATTAGTGCTGTATAATAACATCAGAGCTAGGTTTGGGACAGTCTGCTTCCCTGCACAGGTGTACTACCTGGGTACATAGAAAAACAGATGCTTTAATGTAATTTATTATGGGGTTTTGTTTTTTGTTTGTTTGTTTGTTTTTGTTTGGTTGGGAGGGTTTTGGGTTTTTTTAATTATATGTCATGTAATTGTAAGTGATTAAACATGGGAAAAAGAAGTGAGAGAACACTGGAAAATCACTGCAGACCTAATAGTTCTTGTCTTTCTAGTGGGATTGATCTGAAGCAACATAGGAGGGGAGTTGACATGGCTGCTTACCTCTCAGATAGCTGTGTATGCAGAGACACAGAAGTATTTAGCCTAAACTGTTTGTGGAAGAAGGAGATGCTCTCCATCATGACAATTCTTGGGAAATCTTCTTGTTTCTCTCCATGTCTTGAGCAACAGGATTCAAGGTCACAAGGATGAGCTGGATTTTGGAGCTGATACAGTCACAGCCTACACCTCCCTTCTCTATACTGAACAAGATTTCTCGGGAGGTAGGTGGACAGGGTTGCTTCAGAGCGTTACCTGTATTAGTTCACTTGTCCCCATAAAGTTAATTTAACAGTTTGGAGGGCCATCAAACCTCCAAGAGAATTGCTGTGTTCACTTAAAACATGCCTGATGTAATGGCTGATTAATTAAACTCTCTTCTCTTTGTTTATAGCAAGATTAGATTATTTTTATACTGTCAGACTATGGACTCAAGAATCATTTGTCTCTTGTACAGGTACTAAAGGAGTTTCTTTGGGACCGTACTTTGAAACATAGATAATACTCAGTTGCAAATGTGTGTTTGAGTTTCGTATGTCCTGTAGTTCTGTTCTTGGGCAGCATCTCACGACCATGTACCCAAAGGAAAAAGAAAATAAAATTGAAAAAGGTCACATACTGCCTCAGGCTTTACTTTAAAAACACACTCCTATTGATGCGCCTGAAAAAAGGCTGCACAATTACGACTTTGATATCCTCCACTTTAAATGCCTGTATTGAATATGTGATCTTTGTGTAGAATTTCTTTCCTTCTCACTGTTTTAGAGGCTTTCCGTTTGTTCTTTAGATTACTTTGGATGCTGACTTAGTACTGTAACATTCTCGTGGCAGGAAATGTGTGTATATGGAAATCTTGCAGCTAGACTCCAGTAATTCCCACACAGACTGTCAGTCCTATGCAGTGACTATGTATACTCTGTCCTCATGTTGGCAAGAGAATTCAATTGTGTTCCTACAATGGGATAGGATTTAAAGCTTTTAGTTGCTTTTGTTTCTTGTGGAAACGATGGCTTCTGGCCATTCGAATGGAGAGTGACATGGCCTCTTACACAGGACTTTTACCCATGTTAGGGAACTGATCAGATTTGATTTTAAACACAAATTTCAACCTGATACAGAAGAGACTTCAGGAACTGATCTTTTTTCCCTCCCATCCCTCTCAGCAGCTCAAATTCTAATGTACGCTGACAGAAATTAAAGACTTGGTGAACACTGAGTAAAATGTCAGCACAGCCAGACAGCTTTAATTGCTTTCTGAATACCTCCCTGGCAGACAGTGACCAAATATCCATGCAAACCAGCCTCTTGATATCATGATAGCACAGTTTCAATAGGGATTATTGCTTCTAGTATTTATGATAAAATTCCAGGCCAATAGATAGTGAAGGTACTTGGGACAATTGGAGTTTAGACCTTTCTAAGTGGTTAATAGTCAACAGTGTTGCATATCCCTCATAATTTGATTTAGAAAAAAGATGTAAATTAAGTTAATGATCATGGTTTTGGCTGTGAAATAAAAGAGACCCTCTCTGCAATCAGTTCAATACTTTATTTGTGAAAGTCCAACCTTATCCTGACTTCATTATAATTCCAACCCAATCTGCCCTTATTCTTCATATCCTTAATCTAGTGCTTACATTTTACAGGCCTTCTTGCTAACTGCTGTCTTTGGCCATATTAACCCTGTGGAGTCAATGGAAAGGCTCTTATTAACATCAGTGAAACTGAACTTTCCATTTTTCTCATCTAAATTTTTTCTTTATGCTGTATGTCTGTGGGGAATACCGACAGGTTCTCATGCCCAAGTGGCACTTCTGGTTTTTTATCTGATTTCACTTGGAAAATTATTTTGAAGTTTTAGGTTATTTATTCAGAAAAGCTGCCTATAATTGTTTCATCAGCTACAGATGTAAGCAGTGCTTCAAGAATGTTTTTTCTGCTTTGGTTGTTTGATGGTTAGGTGTGTTTATTAGATTATTGGTACAGCAACAACATCTATTCTTATGACCAATGTAAAACTTAGGATAGTCTGTAAATAATGTATCTGAAAAAAACCAGCTCTGAAATCAGCAGAGCAGAGATTTTCTTTGATTACTGCTTGACTCCTAAGATAACAGCACTCGGTATGTGGAAGAACATAATTGTACTAAATTGTGGAGTTACCTGATTAAAACCAAACCAAAACAATCTGTCTTGTACTTTGAGTACTTTGACCATATTTTCAACTTTAATCTTTCTTTGCTAGGGGTACTGCTTGCACAGATCCAGTTCTAGATACGCTTGTTATATTGGCCTTAACAACGTCATCTAGATGCAGATAAACTGTTCTACGTAGTCTTAAAAGATTACAAATGTATTGAGGAGATAGTTCTCTCTTTCCCAGAATTGTATTGTTTGGACTCTTGGCAACTAACAGAGCCTGGGTATGAATTAGCTAGAAAATAGCCCCACTATATAGCATATATTAGCAAACAAAACCACTCTCATCCTCAATTCTGAATGTTTCCAAAATGGCTTGATGCAAAATTAGCCTATTTCTTGTGGCCATGTGTAAAGCCTAATGCTTGCAGCTGTGGACTGTTTCACTGTCCTCCATTCTAAAATGGTAAAACTGAGCGCAAGTAACCTCCCCTCTGCAGGTTATTAGCAGGACCAGGAGCAGAATTTGGGTCTGTCTGCTTTTCCCACTCCAATGCTTCCACCCTTTGAACAGATAGAGATATGAATCATAAAAGTTGATGAATATTTATTTTTGATTGTAAATTGGGAAACCACATTTGAGTTGGTCACAGAAAAACTATTTAGTAACAGGGAGTAATTAATTTTTTTTTTGATAAGTTGTTAGGGCATTGAGGGCACTAATGGCCACACCAAGCTTCCCCAAAGGATTTTTCTCACCGTGGCTCAAGCCCCCATTTCAGCCCAGCCTGGAGCTGTTGGTTCCTGCCCCAGTGATGCTGCTGCAGAGTTAGTCTCCAGCTCCCTGCAGCCCCTCACTGCCTGAGCATGGACCTGTAAAGTACCTTGAGACAATTCACGGGAGTTGATCCATTTCCACATCTGTTTCAGCATGACAGTTCTTCTCCAGCAGTGGTCAGGATAGGATGCTCTGGGGGAAGGCACAGTGTGCTTTTAATTAGTATGTGTGAGATTCTGGTCCTCAAAGGAGCCTCTTCCTTGTTGCAATGCAATCTCTAAATACTGAGCCTGGGAGCATGTAGTTAGTTGTCCTTCCCCTTCGAAAAAGTGGTTACCATAACTCTGTTTTATAAATGTGTAAACCCTGGTAGAGTCTTGCCTGACTTGTAGCTTCAATGACACTGTCTGACTGTTGGGTTTGGCTGAAATTCTTATATTACAGATATATGTATAACAACTTTCTTATCAGCTCTGAATTTATCATCTTGCAGTTTGCTTCAGCATTGTCTTGGTTCTTCTGCTGTGAGGTAACAGAAATGTCTACCTATTTCTTTTTTTCTTTTAATCAGCCAACACTTTACCTACTTGTATCACCTTGCCCAATTAATCTTGCTTTAAAATCAACTCTGAAAAGGGAGCCAAGAGCCTGTCTAACTAAGATCTGGGAAACAAGGCAGATGTGAAAACCTAGATCTAGCAAGGCAGGTGCTCAGTTCCTCTGTGGCAGTAGAATTACAGTCTGAAGTATCTATATGAAGCCTGCCATTGAGCAGACCTGTAAAGGTCTTTAGTCCTTACAGTCAGGCACAATACTTAGTTCTCCTGATCTGTGCCACAGCTGGAAGACTGTCACTCGTGTGACTAGTCTCCATCAGTCTTGGTTGCTCTGTCATCTGGGATCTCTTGATACAGAGTGGGTGCTTTGCTGCAGTTAAAGCAATTGCCAGTTGTTTGTTGAGCTGCAATAACTGACTGTGTCGTGCATCTGTCCAAATTTCAAGAAAATCGTGTTGGTTTAGACAAGTGACTAAACAGATCTTAGCTGTGTAGTGCCCAATCCTTGCTTTTTAAAATAAGCATGTAAATACCCTACAGTTGACTTTTCTGGCATTTGTTTTAGTGCATTTAAAAACAATAAGCTTGGCTTTTCTTTCCACACCTGTTTGAACGTGCACTCAAAGGATGTGAGAAGTGCCAAAATGGCAGTCTGCTGGGTGATAGCAAAAGGAGCTCAAGGGGATGGATGAGGACAATTCTTCAGGTAAGGACTGGGCCTGGTAAAGTTAAAACTCCTCACTGGTAGTTTCAGGTGTGCTGTTATTACACACAAGCAGTAATAATGCCTCCTGTTGAATTGCTCTGGCTCTCCTCTATTAATGTATACAAAAGTAAATAGTCACACACTACACCTTTCTATTCTCACAGCTGGAACTATTCTTCTGATGTCTTTGAAGGTAGCTCACTGTTCTGTTCTTTAGATCTTTGTTTTCCAGTTTCCTTTTTCAGTCCTCTCTGCTAGTTTGCTCCATTAGTTGCACTTTTCCATTTCTGTTTCTTGGGCCAACATTCTAAGAGATCAAGATAAACATTTGAGGGGATTTCTATCTGGGCAAGGCAAAACTTTTGTGGCCAGAAAAAACATTTCAGCTGTATGAAACTACTGTGGCTGAAACCATAGAACTGGCCGGTGATATGGCAGTGAAGAAAACACAGATATTCTACACAAATATGAAATACCAGGAAATGTAAATAACGTATCTTTGTTGCAAGGTTAACTCAGATTCTTGCTCATGTGGCACTTCTTTTCTGCCCTGAGAGCAGACACATTTCAACAGCTCCAGGATTTTGGACAGCCTCGAGTGGGCGTTCTGGGGTTCCTGTATGTTACCCTAAGCTTTCTTGGCATTACAATCCCTGTCATTTTGTACCTGGCGTTCTGTTCAAAGTTAGCTCAGGGGTATTTCACACCTGTCAAAGCCCTGCAGCTGCCTCTGCTTAGCAAAGCACCCAGTCTCATTCCCAGAATAAGAAGCCACTGCCATTACAAACTCTTTTGTGTGGGTACCTCCTCCTCCTTCCTGTACTAAGAGTTGTATTGATACTGGCAGCTGAAACTCCCCTTTCGGAACTGGACCCATGCCTTGATACTGACTGAAATAAAGGAAGCCCACAGTCAGAAATCAAGTATGTGCCATGCTGGAAGTAGTTCATTCCTTGTGGTCTATGACCACCTCTACTTGAATTCAGCAAGTTCTCCAACAATAGTTTGGGGATAAATTCAGCTCAGTGCAGCTGTATCAAGAATTGCAGGTTGTAACCCACTTCCCTGCTGTTGGACAGGGCATGGATGTGGCTGCTCCCACTCGCCTGAGGCTAGCAGGGTTGATCTGTGTAGTGAAAACAAAGGAACTTCTTTTATATTCTTATCTCTACTCTTATGAAAGGATGAAATTGTGTTAGCTGTGCACCTCAGTATTATTGCATGACTTCTCTCTGTCCACTTGCTTAAATAGGCCCATCAGTATCTTTTCTCTGACAAACACCCACCCGTGAGATAGAAGTCCAATCTGCTGAAACACATTCTCTGTTCAAAAGAAGCCTGTGATACAAATGGGCCTGTTGTCATATGACAGTATAATCTTATGGAACAGTGCACTAACAGGATATCATAAGGATGTGTACATGTCTGTTCACATAAGGACTTCTTAACAAATTTTTTATTATGACAGTGATCAAATTTAAACCCACTTTTTAGTGCAGAATAATCCTGATAAATGAGTGTTTATGGTTCATCCCTTCTCAAAAATACATTTTCAGACAACTTTGAAATAAAATACAAACAGTGAGGACTTTCTAATATTTTTATCTGAGTGAAAAATAAAAGAAAACTAAATTTGAAGACATTAGGAGTTATTACTGACAAAGTCACTGGTGAGAATAATTCAACATGTCTGTGCTGACTAACACCTCTGATTTTGTTCAGGTGGAGAAAGCAGAAGGAAATGATAACCAGATGGCCTGACAGTAGCCCCTGCACACAGTTTCTGTCTTTCTGGAGGAGGTGCTACTCAGTTTACTGTGCCAGTAAAGTTCAGAACAGTTCCCCATTGTGGCCGCCGTTTACGACAGCAAAGCTGTGTTTCAGCTTGTACAGCTTGTTCTAGCCCACCTCAGCAAAACCAGCTCTAGATGAAAAACTGAACTTCTGCTACTGACGTCTGAACAGCATCTGGCTATGCCAGGAGGGATTCATTGTAGCTGCACACACAACGTCTTGGTTCCTCCTCTGCTGCACCACTGCCCTGCAATCAGTTCTGCATCGGTGCCCTGCGCCTTTCAAAGGAGGAGATGGGGCACTGCTGCCGTCACCTCAGCCCTGCTCCTGTGTCCTGCTGCCTTACAGAGCCAGGTGGATAGTGAACCTGGATAAAAGCTCTTTGGCTCCTGCTTTGTGCTCTGCTGTGCCTGCCCTTTGGAGGAACTGGTGCAGTAGATGAGTACTGTGAGCTCTGTACGTACCACTTCCTGCTACACGAGGCAGAAGTATCGGCCTAAAAGGGGTTGTTGGTATTATGTTCCCATGCTGAAGTCAAAGGTAGTCTGCTGTAAAGCACTTCCCTGGTGAGGCTATTTCGGTTGTAATCCTGCCATAACTACAACACCTTCAGGTTGACCTTACAGGGTCTGGAATGTGAATATGGTTTTTGGAGCAAGCAAACTCAAGAGAGAAAAATGTAAGAAATAACACGTTGTGTCCAGAACACTTTCCTGTCAGATGTTTTCATTAATGAATTAAGCCTTAGGATTTGAAATCCAATCCTGCTCTACAACTTGAATGCTCTGATTTCTGAACTAATTTCCCCCACCTCACTCTCACTTCCTTTGAAAACCTCAGTTACAGGGTACGCAGCATATGAGGTATTGAAAAGGAAACCTTCTAGATTTCCAGAATGCAGAGTGCAAGGTATCTAAGTATCCAGCCTGAAGATTCTGGTTGTATATGATGGATCACTGATGGAAATTCAGCCAAAAAATTTGGATAATGTGCTTAGAATCACAGAGCATATTTCTAACAGTCAACAATAAAGCCCCTGTCCTTAAGTGTCAGTCCTATGCTTTGACTATGGCATCATCCCTTCTCCATTCCAGTGACTAAATCATAAAGCATCACAGAATAGAGAGTACAGGCCTATTTTAAACCCTCCATAGGTAATTTATTTTTGTGTTGTGTCTTAAGTACCTTTTAGGATCCAGTGAATTGCTTTATTCCCTAAATAAAAAAAAGCAAAAAACAACACCACATTTAAATCTATTAAGCAAACCAAAGTCAGATCTAAAGGATAACAGAGATAGCAAAGAGGAGATGCATTGCAGGATGGAGGCTGGCCCTTCAAAGGCTGTGGAGACGTGTATTCATTTGGCTGGGAGTTTGGAAAATACCAGTGTGGTGGAGTGAGGGCAGTGTGTAAAAGCCTGTGTGATTTTATTCTTGGCTTGTATTTCACTGTCAATGAAAATACAGTATGTGATTCAGTTTCTCTGAACTGAGTGAAAAGGCCACAGGTGCCAATTTGAGAGTGTCCTTTATTGCCACCTTAGATCCAGAAGCACTACAGATGCTGTGAAGGTGCTTGGGTAGGTACAGGAGTGCCTCTCATATGTGGGAGCTCCACCCCATCTGCTTGCTTAGAAGACTCCACAGTAGGTGTTTACAGAAAGTTCTAGCCTTTCTGGAATGGGCTCTGAGCAGATCTGCTGGTCTGAAACCTCTCTGTAGCACAGGAGACATCTGGTTTCTTCCTTTTTTTTTTCTCTAATGGCCTGTTCTAAATCCCAAATCTGTGAGTGCTTATGCATGGACTTTACTACAGTAAGTAATTCCATTCAACTGAATAGGGTTATTCATAGTCAAGCTGAGCATGTGTGTTCAATGTCTGCAAGATCAGACACTGCAGAAGCTGGCTGCTGTGCCATTTAGGGCTGGCATCCCTTTCCATCCCTTAGGCTCCGGTGTCCTTGTATGGAATGATTTCATTTTATATAGACTTCACTTTGTTTTCCACATCAGCCCTCAGCACATGCGCTATTAGTACATACCACAGCTCAATACTTCTTCCTTAGATATTGTATGAAAAGAAAGCAAATTAAAAGTGGATGCCAATTTAAATTCAATTCCTGTCCAGTTCAAAACATTCAGGATACTTCAATGCTGAAAACAACAATCATCACTTTTGACAAAGAAGAGGCCTGCCTGGTTTATGTTGTATTTTTGCTTTTCTTTTAACTGATTTGTAACATGTAAACTGCTAGAAACCACAGCAAAGTTTTGGGATGTGCAAATACAGCAAAAAGCAGCCCTGCTCGAAAGGAACTTGCAGCCGAGCATCAAGTTGTGACAGCCCGAGGAGACAAACAATTGTCTGGATTTGGCCAAAAGGAATTGAATGAAAGTACAACGTGGGTAAGAGGAAGCCTTAGGACGTGTCAAATTAGGGGATTAAAGCTTGTGTTTTGCATAAGGTTTAGATATGAAGGAAAATACAATCATAGAAAACAGGGCCAGAGACCCAGTTACTCATTGCTGTCCCAATTGCTTTCAGTTGTCATCTTCCTGAGCGCTCACAGCTCCCTCCAGCTTGACATTGTTTGCTGATATAGTAAATCTCTACCAGCTTTCAGATCACAAATACATATATTGACTAGCTGGGGCTCTAGAGCAGTGTTCTGCATAACACAGGTTGATACTTTCCTGTTGGACAATCTCTCATTGATACCCCGTCATTCTGAATATTTTTTCCGTATTTTGTACCTGTCTTTAGATGTTGATGTAGCTTGCCTATGAGACTGTTATGTGATAGAGCATGAAAGCCTTAACAAGGCAACAATCCAACAATCGCTCATATCTCCACTGGATTTTAGGTTTGCTGTTTGCCTTAGAGAAAATTAACTTGGACTGAAGAGATTTGCTACTGACAAATCCCTGCTGATGTGTCCTTATTTATGAGGTGCTTACATAGGAGCTGAATGGTTTGTTCTGATGTCTTTCCAAGAACTTAAGTGTCAGGCTAAGTGCTCTGTCATTTCTAGGGTCCTCCTATCTCTCTATTTTTATAGATAAGCACTGTATTCACCCTTTATCAAAAGCCTCATCCTTCCTCTGCAAGTTCTCAATGATAATTGCTAATGGTTCTGGAATAGCTTCAGGCAGTTCCTAAAAATATTTTGGGTCAAACTTCACCAGGCTCAAGTCAAACTCTGAGTCTGTTCTCTTTCCTTCCTTGCTCAAATTATGGCTGCTTTGTTAGTTATATTCTGTCTGATCTCTAATGGTTAAAAGTGTCTGCTAAACAGATTAGTGCTATAGTGTCACTGTAAAGGGTTTATGTTGTTGCTGAGTATGGGTAGTAAGTCAACTTAGTGAACCAATAGAGAAGCCAGGAAATTTTGAGAGGTCATAGAAGTCAGAGCAGAGTACTGGGTAAAAAAATGACACTGGAAGAATTTAAAGGTTGGGGAGGTTGTGAAGGAAGGGTTTTGCCAAGGTTATTCTGAGAGTGGAGCTTATCTACAGCCCCAAAGATGGCAGAATGGAAGATTACAGAGTCTGTAGCAGTGCATGGGTAAACAACAGCGTCTCTGAATGCAGTGGTATCTTAGAGAGGTTTTTTTGGTGTTTTGGAAAAAAAATGAAGATTTCAGTGTAGCTTGGATCCAAAGCTCCATAGAGAAGGTTGTGTCACTTACGCCTGTAGTGGGCTTGAGATGCTGGGGCCTGTTCACAAGCGACAGACTGGCCCCATCTGTGCTTCATATGATGTAAGAGTTAGCTCTGACCAGCTCAGGTATTTTGAAAGCAGTTAAGCTCCGGCTATGCTGAAATTTTAATATATTTTTGTTGAAATGTACTGACTGTCAGACTGGAAATAGAAAGGGACAAACATAAAAGGGAATGCTACATGTCAGTGTACAAAATTATGTTTGGATCTGTACTTGTTTCATCCTCTATCCTCTGCTTTCCATGGAGAGGAGCATAAAGATCAGTGCTATAGCTCTTATGAATATTCTTACCTGAGTGGGAAACATTTAGAGACAAAGTTTTGACAGATCAGGTCTCCAACTCGAGACCACTTTCTCTTGAACACTTTAGTTAGTTACAGAAACTGCTTAGTTGTATGAAGCCTCGTTCATTGTTTTTTTCTCTTTGTTAAGGTAGTACTTGAATGTGGTGTTTTACTCTTCCCTTTGTTCTTTGTGTTTCTAAAGAATTTTAGCTACAGCTCGATTAAAATGTCTGTCACCAACTCACTAACGAGGATATTTAGCCTGTTTTCTGTTCTTGTGAAGAGGGCTTGGAAAGCTAACACACTTCCACAAAAAACATACTCAGACATCACACCCTGGTTTCAGTTAACTTGGATTATTTACACTACTAGCTTTCTACCAGTTAATTACAGTGCCTGATCTTGTTACCAAGGATGACGAAACTGATTCATCTGCTAAACAAAGAGCTTTGTGGGGTTTTTTTTTCCACTTGCTTTGTTCCAGCATTGCTTTATACTGTCAGTGTGTAATTTATTCTGATTTATTTCGTTATTAATTGTCCATGCAGGCTGCATTGTAGTGGTGATTTTTAACTATGGACACCTGAAGTATTCCACACTTAACTTTTTACAAAAGGATGCCAAAGTCTAAGCGTCATAGGTACTAAGTAATTTGCAGAGCAGATACACCTTCATTTTTCCTATTGAAAAGTCAGAAATTACTTTCTGATTGCAGTCATGGAATTAATTAATGATTGAAGTAATTTTCTTGTCTGTGCACACTTCCTGAACAGATGTGCTTTTCCATTTTGACTGTGGTAGTTTATCAGTTGTTGGTATGGAGACAGCATATAGGTGAACTATCTAATAAAAAAACTGATAAACACCAGATACTGGAAAAATTGAATAATGTGTTTGTGAGGGGAAATAATCTTCTATTTCTTAATTTTGCTACTAGACAAATTATCTTGACTATGGCTGTTGTCAGTGGGTGAAAGGGTAGCTGACTAGAGGAGTCGCATATTCTTCCCATGTATTATAGAAAAAACTTACGGTACCCAATTGTTTGCTGCAGTCAGATGAACTGCAGAACAAGAATTTAATAAAAGTTCTGTGCATTTACAAATAATTTCATAGCACAGTGAAATAATACAATTCAGTGGTAAATGAAATTAATGTTTTTACCAGTGAAGAGACAAAATATCTATTGATATATGATATAATCATAATGACTTTTGAAATCCATGACAATTAAATAGATTTTTAAAAGGTAAAGATCTTCAGGCACACAAATAAGTTGTCACTACGGCAATCAGTGAAATGTGGTGCTGTCCTCCTGCTGGTAACTCCAGCTAACAGTTAAGATCTACAAGACAAGACAGCAAAAATGTCAGTCTCTAGTCTCGGAAAGAGCAGTCAGAAGAAAGATAAAAAAGACATCAAATGTAGACAAGATAACTGCAAAATGGAAAGGAATGAGTGATGCCCTGTGTTATCTGTGCATAGTACTTGAGATGCAGCAAATGATGTTTGGATTGGATGCAGGCAAGGCCTCATTTAATAGCTGAGGTAGTTATCCATTCTGCAGCCTTTAGGGGGAAAATTGCACAACCACTGTGTTGAGAACCATGTAAGTACTGCTGATTCAGTCTCAGGGCTGGGAGAGAGACTTCTAGATGAGGTTTCTTCTGCCTGTATTCTGTGATTTCCTTTAATTGGGGCCCAAAGCAGAGCCCCTTCAGGCAATGAAAACAGCAAAGGCTTGCTGACAGGCAGCAGCCTGCTGTGTCTCTGAGCAAGGCTTATATGTCTAGGGAATCTCCAGTTAGGTGGTTAAGACGTGTGTGATTGTCTTGAGTCTCAGGAATACATATAATGAGGCTGGATCATGTATTTGTACATGAGAAAATAGACATCCTACAAGAATGTCCTTGAAACCTGGAGGAAAAACCCCAAAACAGCAACCAAACAACCAAACAAAAAATAAACTTATTTGCCATTTGTCAGATCAGTATATTTTTAGGACTCCTGCTGAAATTTATTGGGGCACTTTGATGCTACTTCAAGGAAGGAGCTAAGAGGATGGGCTGGAATCAGCTAATATTGTGCATGTGAGTGTTGTGAAAGGTGAGGCCCACATTCTTCGTCGGTAACCAATTCAAGTCTTCCTCCTCCACTAACAAGTCTCTTCCAGGCAAGAAAATTGCCAGTTGGACTTCATGGTATTTGAGCTTGTTTCCTGAGGCCTGAGCTCACAACTTGAGTGCTTTTATTCATGAAATCCATAAGATGACACTGTATCCCCTCTTCCTGTATTTGTCTCCAGCAGACAGAGGTGTGGAACCTGAAAATAACCACAGAAAAAGAAACATACATGCTAGATAATGGACTGATGCAAAGTATGTAATCTATGTATGATAGACTTCTTACCTTTTAAAATTTTAAATCCAAATGTATTGAAGGACAGTGACATTTATGCCATAAAACTGTTAAAGACATTTTCTGGTGACCAATGATTGTCTGCCTGATTCAGAATATTCTCTGAAATCAGCATTCGTGACTTTGTAGAGAATTATTCTCTGTCTTCTCCCTGTGGTATATCTTGTATGTTAGACTAAACCATGAAGCTTTCAAGTTGATTTTACTTAACCTAGAAGGAATAAAAGATTAAAATTACATCAATAGCAGCTGATACACAGTGCTCAGTATGAAAGGTGCTGCCTTGACTAGCTATAGTAAGTCTAATAATTCTTCTCATCTCTCCTACTTTGAAAGTTCTTTGGATGCAGCCATGAGATAGAATCATTTAGGTTGGAAAAGACCCTTATGATCACCAAGTCCAACCATAAACCTAACAGCTAAGTCCACCGTGTCCACATCTTCTTAGCACCACATCTACACATCTTCTAAGTACCTCCAGGGATGCTGACTCAACCACGTCCCTGGGCAGCCTGTTCCAGAGCTTGGTAACACTTGCAGAAGGTGGAAGACTGTAATGGGCAATCCTCAGAGGAAAGACTTCACACTTAGTGTAAGTCCCAGACATTTTCCACCCGTTCACCAGCTGTCCAGTAAGGAGCCACTTCAGGTATGAGTAACCACCGGCATTTGGAAGTGCCAGCTCTTCAGAAGTGTAAGCATTTTAGTTATTTGCTGCAGGGAATTGAGGGATGTGGATGGCAGAGAGCAAAGTGAATAATCCAAATCTGGCATTGAGATTTGGTAAGGATGTGTTCCCGACAGGGTAGGTTTTTTCAAATATGTGGTTAATGATTCGGGTTGAATTACTTGAAGTTTAGATTTGGATCCTCAAAAATACACAGCTGCCCAAATTCCTCGGATTAGGAATTATGCACCTGAAAATAGAGAGGGGTAAAATACTACTGGCGAGTACTGTTAAGTGATTTTCTGTGCTGCTCTGGTGGCTGATAGGCATGCTGGTGAAAGTTCACTGGGAGGCTGGAATAGGAGTGAATGTGTTTGCTGCGTGTATTTGAATGAGCTGTTCTTGGTGCAGCTCTAAGCAGAGCGTGTTTGTACCTGCTCTCATTTTAAAGGTGTAACTGGACTCAGCACTTTTGTTTTCCCCTTTCTTTAGTTCTATGTTCCAGTGGGATCATAAATACATGACACAGTGTAAGCATGATAAATCAGCCATGTCTGCTCTGAATGCAGCTGTCTGCAGATAGACACAGTTTGTTATGCCAATCTGAGGTAGTTCTCTTTATGCCAAAAATGACACTTTGTACCATAATTTTAATACAGAATTGCCTCTTTTCTTTCCTTCTTAAAGCCAAGAAGACACTTTAAGTGGGATGTAACATTGTGACTGTACCTGTGTGCATGTTGTAGGGAGGAAGGGTTTTTTTAAGGCTTACCAAATATGTTTAAAAGGAAAGACCAAATAATTCTTTCTGCAAGTAGGACCGGCTGTGAGAAAACTTTGCTGAGTGTGATTCCAAGTTCTAATTTTGCTTATTTGTGTTTATTTAAATCTAACATATTTGCACTGAAGTCACTGGAGCTGCACAGAATTAAGCTACTGCAGAATTTACATCAAATGGTCCCCAGAGCTGTTTGTGCTGCTGTAAGCAGTTACAATTCATAACAGTAAATGAACTAATATGTGTATGGGAGATTCTTTTTGGATAGTGTGAGATACAGAGACTGTCAATCCAATTCTCATGAATGGAATTATCTACTGCAACACTGAAAAAAAATCACATTTCCTCTTAGTGGAACTTAGAAAACTTTGGGGTACAGAAAATTCACTTGTATCTTAAAAAAAATAAATTTCTTCATTGGTATCTGGGTGATACTCTGCAATCTTTTTACAGTCCTCATTTAAGGCATAAAACTGACAATCTTTCAAGTCATTTCTGTCAGACAAAATAGGCCTAATGTTAGGCGGCCCTGTTACTGCAAAACTAGCCTTTTCTGTTTCTGGTCCAAGGAGCAGAAACAATGTTTTATTTGGATTGTCCTATCTCCAGGGAAATAATAACTTGTGCATACAGTCTTTGAAGTAGTTAGGGATTTGATGCATTGTTTTGGTAAACTAACAGTATTCCACGCAAAGAATTAGATTAACTCTATCTGACATTAGATGTGATGCGTTCAATCAGAGAGTTTTCCTTAGGCAACAGCAAAACACAAAGCTAAAGGAAATCAAAACAAGAATCGAAACATTTTATGGAAAGCCATCAGTCTCTTTTCTCCCTTGCAACCTCTCCCCCTTTCTCTGATAATACATTTTACTTATTTTTTATTGTGAATCTTCGGTCACCTTCAGCTGAAAAGAGCATCATCACATTGCCAAATACACATTCCCAGGAAAAAAGATATTTCTTTAAGCACAACTCTGCTCTCTTTCTCCTTCATTAGAATAGTGTAATGTGCATCTAATACTGGTTCTTCAAGAGCGTTGAGCTTATAAACACTACTGTAGTCACTTGCACTTATGAGATCCAAAATACATACTTAGTATATCCAACATGTATGTGTATATCCAACTTAGTGTGTGAAGATGCCACATAAATCATACATTGCATGAAAAACAATGAAACTGACATTAACCATGAGATAGGATGTATATCCATGTACAAACATATCTACTGGCCAAGTTAGAAAATAGTTAAACTTGACTGAATACGTACAGAAAAAGAAATTAAGTATAAGTGCTTTGATGGGCATAGAGACAAACAGAAAGAAGTCCACAGTCAGTCAGATTAATTTTGCACAAACAATATCCTTTGCAAGAAGAGCAGAAAGATAAAATCCAGCTTGAAGCTTTGATAAGGAGTCATTAAATGACTTCTGTTTCTGCGAAGCTGTTCCAAAAAGATAACATAAGAAGCAAACATTATAGGCACAGCAGTCAATAGGTTGGTTTCAACCCAGCAGCAGTGGTTTGTGTGACACAGGCTCAGGCTGCCAGTGTGAAGCCATGTCCTTTGGTACAATGTAGAACACCGAATGCAGATCAATCTCTGCTAGCAGAAGTAGAGAGAGAGGCTGTAGTGCTTAGGCTAATTCCATATAGATGAACTCAGGCCAGCTGTTCAATTTCTTTATGCCTGTCACTAGACTTGGCCAACATGACTACAGCCAGGTCTGACACTAAAAGCTAGAGTGGATAATGGCCTTTGTCTGCTTGGCTGTTATGTTTGTGCACAGGGTCTTTGTGATATGCCATCATTGTGAGTGGCTACAAACACTAAATGCACAGGCACTGTGAAGGGCATCCTACCAGCGTCCAACGTCCTGCTCTGTAGGACCTTTGCTGTGCTCCATGTCCATGGAAAATTTAATCTTTTATTTTGCAAGAGGTGTGAATGCCATATAGTGAGTATCTCGTCAAAATTCATTGACTGAGAAACACATTTGGATGTGGGCACTGGCAAAGCTGTGTTAGCACGTGCCTGTCAGCTGCACTGTGGGACTCGGCCTCACCTGTGGCCTCTGCAAGCCACAGCTGTGAGGTGAAGGGTGTAAGTTTAAACTGCTCACTCTGGTGCAGTGGGGATGCACGTAGCTGCATAACACAGAGCGCCAACGGGCTGTCATGTGCTGCTTTCCAGAGTCAGGACCCTCAGGACCACTTTCAGTGCTCTCCTAGCCTCCTGGTGTGCTCCTCAGTGGAAATTCTCAGTCCTTTCCTTCAGTCTGCTTCCTTAGGACATGCCCCTGGAATAAGTTGGTCTTAAAAAGTCAAATTTTTTATTCACTAGATACCTGCACACGTCTCATACATTGAAAAGGATGGGGAATGTCGATTACAGACTTCCTGAGTGAGAAAAATGTGTGCCAGAATAATTTGAATTGTCTCCCCTTGCTCTTACTGTGTCTCTTTCAAAGTGTAGGTTTAACCTGACCTAGGACAGAGCTATTCCTACTGTAAATGAAGTCCATATCCCCCTCCTCAATGTATATCTGCCATCAGGCATAATCCCTCAAATCCATTCTCAGTGGGCAGTGCCAACAGCTCTCCTTCTGGGTCTTAGGAGGTATGAGTGACAAGTGACAACATGAGTGACAACACTGGAGTGGCATCACTGCCAGGTTTATCAAGAACCTTTCTATCCTGGAGGAGAGCAGCCTGGATTGTATGTTTCCCTCACTTCCCAGTAAGGCTCTTGCTGTACTTTTACCTAATGTGTTTCTAGCAGAGCCCACTTTTGCTTTCTAGGCGTCAGCAACCATGTAAATGTGTCCTGCAGTGGGATCCAAGAGGCAGTACAAACCCATAGGCCTATGGGATCCAAGAATCCTTTCCCAGGCAGCAGTACAGTTTTGAGATGGAGATTTTGTGTGGCAAGGTGGGCTAGGAAATTAGCTTTTCAGAAAAGAGTGATGGTGTCTTAGTTCCTGGGTGGTGGAGTTCTAAAAAGTAACTGCAGTTTATACTACCTGAAGAACAAAGACACCATGGGATCGTTGCTGGAGGATTGTTCTTATCAGGACCAGTCATACAGAACCTGTGCTGGCAGTCTACTGTCAAAGTATGTCCAAAAGAGTACTTAGTTTCTACTGTCTTATTTTAGTAACAGTCTGGACTCTGTCACTAGGAATCATGTTTGGGCCTGTTAATAAAGGTACTTCGAGGTGTCCCAGATTTATAACATGCGGCTTTCTGGAGGACTGTAGGAAGGATAGAACGAATGGCCTTTGATTTGTCCCTATCTTCTTGCCTGAACAAAACATGCTGGTAGCACTGAGTGACATTTTCATCCTGTAAGCTTGGTGTTTGAGAGGAATCTCTACATTTGAAAGAGCATGGGAAGCAGTGAGGCATCCTGTGTCAGCAGTGTGCAGGTGACATTCAGGGCTCTTCCACCAGAGCCAAATAACTTTGGTACAACTGGGCTGAAGGTGGACTCTGGGTTAAAACATGTCTGAAGACAGAGTGGAAGAGCTGCTGTCTGTGGGGTTTAGTCAGTATGACAGCTTAAGCACCATCCTTCCTCTCTTTTATAGTAAGTCCTGCTGGCTTGGGTCGCTCTGCTGCTCCTGAAGGCAGCTGCAGCTGGGGGGGCTTTTCGTTACAGAACCCTGTTTCTGTCTCCTGAGCCTCACAAGTGCAGGTACAGTGATCATGCATAATGGGTAGTTTATTTAGTAATGTGCAGCCCAAGTAACACAAGTGCTCCTTGGCTCACAACTCTTTTAAAAAAATTTAGTTTAATTTTATTTTTCACTATGTATCAGTGATAGTAATGGCAATGGCAACAGGTACCAGCACCGGATGTACTGCTACTGATACACACATCACAGTCTGTGAGCGACTGCTCTGTTGGATTTAGGACATAGAACTTTTATTGCCTTGTGTGTCCAGCTGAAATTTTTGTTCTGTATTTAAACAGTATATAGCACAGACATAGCCAGTACTTCAAGGACTGTCACATAAACAAGTCTTGCAAATAGGCAGGGTAAGTAAACAAGGGGGATATTTTTGATCTGTGTTTATAACAAGTTGTCGCTGCACGTCAGCAATTTCACCCATGTTAACTGCAGGGGACTGGAAGAATAAGATACCTCGGGGGATGCTTTCAAAGAGCTTCAGCTAACTGAGAAGCTGCAAGAGGAAAGCACAGGGCTCCAGTTAGAAATTCTAAAAGAGGAGATAGAAGACTCTGATCTGATGGGCAAGCTGGAGATGCAAATAAAGATGTAGTATTGCAGCAATTGTAGCTGAACTACTGGGGGCTGCCATGGTTCTCTCTCCTTTGAGGGCTGAGCCAGACAAAAATGAATCCTCTTTTTTAGGATTGGTTCTCAGCTGGCTCACCCTGCCAAACAATTGCAGAAGCAGCAGTGCTAGCACAGGAGAGGTGAATGGTAGCACACAGAGGAGAGCAAGACTGTAAGCAGCCCCAGGTTCAGATTAAACCACATAGCTATGGGATCACACATCAGCCTTCTGACTCTGAGTCAGAAATAGTAGGTGCAAGGGAAGCAGTCTTACAAGTTAGGAGTTGATTTTTCTTCACTGCCATGAGATCTGCAAAGAGCTAATATAATCTTGCTCTCAGGGACTAGATTTGAACAGAGAATTTTGGTAGCAGAAATAGATGGTGGGATATACTCCCTTGTATGGTACAATGTTCAAAACTCAAAACATGAGTAGCATAGCAGCAATAAACTCTAGAATTGTAACTTGTCTCTGGCCTAGGCATCTTGAGAGAACAGTGATATACTTGAGTTATCTGGGGTGCAGCCTCTCACAGGGGAAAATCCTTTCCTCTGTAGCCAGAGAGAGCATAAAGTAGCCAAAAATATCTGATTACTGTTGCTCCTGCTCTGAGACATCTCTGTTGCAAAGCTGTCCTAATTAATGGAACCATTTTTACCCACTTTGGGTCTTCTCCAAAAAGACTAGTGTCAAAAGGATTTTATTTTAACTAAAAACTAAGAAGGAGGAAAGCCAGATATGCTCTTGAAAGCTAATCATTCTGTCTGTAGAAGAAATTGTTTTCTAAATAACACAAGTCCTTTCAGTCTCCTAGAGCCAGAGTTCTTTGGGGAATTATTCTAAACTCTAGTCCTCAGCAAAGTAAGCTTTCCTGCAGCCAAATATTAAACTCCGAGCTTTATTTTTATCTGCAGTTTCCTTGGCAAATTGCGAAGCTTATGTTTGGCATTTTATTTCCCTCTACAATCTTCTATCTTTGGTTTGTATTACACTTTGCAGAACTTAGGGTTTATACAGGGTTTTGGGTGGGTGATATAAATTGTAATAGGTTTTATACAATGTAATTTAGAAGCTTAAGCAAAGAAAGCCATATTCTGTACTGCAAGATTTGCGTAGACCTTTGCTGAACTTATGTTAATGGTGAATTAACAACTATTTTCAGTTTTGTTTTTCTTTCAAACGAAACTGTAATGGAGAGGAAGGTGGAGAGCAAATTTCTTACTGAAATGCAATACAACAGTAACACTTAAATATCTTAGGTGATCTGAGAATAGAGACCAACTTGGGGCCCTAATATTGTCATTATTATGTGTATTTTCTTTGAGAAACCCAATCCTAGAAACTTTGTTTTTATAGACGATTTTGGTGTACTAAATTTCTGGGATATATTTCTCTGTAGCTATCATAGTAACTTTTTATTAAATAGGAAAAAAATAAGTGTGCATAATGATTGCAAGACTGTATGTTCTTATTGTACCTTGCAATTAGGGATCAAAAAGTATGCTACAATTATTGGTTGTACTAAGTCAGAACTGAATGTGTAAACATGATTTCTGTATCTGCTGGTGTAAATGAATGTTTTACTCACAGTTTAAGCAGGTCTGATTATAAATGACAGGGCCAAAATCACTCCAAAGCACACCACAGAGCTGAAGATAAAAGAGTAGTCTCTGTATGTTTTCACTTGTGACAGAACAATATAAATAAAAGCTTAAGACAAATGCTGATGGGAAGATAAGGTGGAAAGCCAAACCACAGTGCCTGTTACCTTCAAACTCCAGCAGGCTGGTGGTGGCAGCTTTAAACTGGGAAGTCTCATGTGGGTTTGTTGAACAGGCTTCTAGTACTGGTTTAGATCCAGAAACTGGGAAGGAATAAAATAAGAACCATTTCTTGGCTATAAACGGCAGCTCCCATAAAAGGCGAAGGAGAGTTATAAAATGTCAGCAACTATCTGGGGTTCCATCTCTATGGACGCTTTCTCACCAGAGTGATCAGCCCAGCAGAGTTCCATGCTAATGTGCCAACTCGGTTCTCAGCTCAGAAGAGGCTCATGCCTGGTCAGCTTCCCTCCCTCTGTCTTTCCCTGCACTCTTTTGAGATGATATACTGCTATTGCTTAGGCTGTACATGGACTGCTTGACACAGATGCAGCCAAGCCAGGGTAGCCAAGATGATTTACACAAGCTGCAAATCTTCAGTAAGGAAGAGTCTTGCTCCAAGTATGTCTTGCTCAGGAAAGAATGAAACAACAGAGACTGTATTTGGCTTTTTCTACCCCTTCTGCATCCAGGCCAAGACACTTTTGTGCTAGATGCAGTTAGTATAGGTCTTTATGATCAAATATTGTTGGAGTATTAGAACTACAAATATGGAAGAAAGAAATAATTTCTAAGCTGAAATAAAATAGATAGGCTTCAGGAGAGCTACGTGCTGTAAATGGGATCTTGGAAGTGGATATGTGTTAATTTTAAGTGCAAACATGCCTTTAGATCACTCACAGACATCATCAAAGTCAGCATCCAAAAAATCTTAGTCTAGGTCATTTTAGGTAACATTTCTGTTGTCCTATGATATTTTGTACTTGTGGCAGCCTTCTTCCTTTGGTGCCACAGGAACTTCGATTATCCTGGACGTGGTAATAACACTTGTTTCCAAAAATCCTCTTATATCCATTGATAAAATGCTTAAATCAGGATAGTGAACATTATGTTGGTTTTTTTTTTAAGAAGAAAGAATCTGAAAATCTACATCAAAATTAGAGACAAATAGAAATTCTGTGCAACTCTTTACAAAGCACTAGTGAATCTGCTGATATGACTCAGAGCCACTGCTTTCAGTTAATATTCCTACCACGGAAATAATACTCATGTCACTTTCAAGAACCACAGAGTCATAGGATTAGACAGGACTCTGAGCTACCCCATGGGCTCATGTTGCTGCCCATTGCAGGGGTTTGGAGGAGGTGACCTTTAAGGTTCCCTCCAAACCAAACTGTTCTGTGATTCTGTGATACCACATCTGAAGAAGTAACACAGGGATAATTGCTTTGCTTTTACTTGAGACTGAGAATACTTTACCAACAGTCACCAAGGCAAGCAAGAGTTCTGTAACTGGGAGCTACGGGACTTGAAATGAGAGTTATGAGTTAGGTTCAAGACTTATGCCTATTTTCTTGGGGTTTTTTTTCCAGGTTTGGCTATTTGAAATTTAAGTTGTTACATATGCACTAAGTAACGAATCTAGATTTTCCTAAATTTTGGAGTATCTGCTGTAACCCATTTGGCACATGGTGGCAATCTAATCACTAATAAAGACATCTGGTTANTTTCCATTTCAGGGGAGGTTCCTGCCCTCCTGCACAGACACCTGTCTTTCAAACCAAGACACCAACATAAAGCATTTCACATTAAGTAGCCCAGTTTAAAAGATGCAAGTACTTGTGTCTTGTAAATATCTTTCCTAAAAATCGACTTCCTTATTCTGTTTCCACAAGTTTTCTCTTTCCTTGTTATTTATTTAAAATTAATTTATTTGGATATTGCTTCCTCTTTAATATATTTCATATATGATCTACTATCTGATTTTACTAAAGTCCTTTGGATGAATTTCTGAGCAAATGTTGTGTATGAAACTTTCTGCTATGTTAGGTGGCCTGCATGATCACAAAAAGAAAAGTTTTTCCTTTCAAGAAACTTGACTTTTCTGTTATCAGATAGGAATTTGAGATTGTCCAACTATGTTGCACCCTTAAAATAGACCACACTACAGAAGTAGCATTGTGAAGAGTATAAAGGGCACTTTAGCAGCACAAAGAAAGTAGTGCCTATCCCATCTACTCATACATCTGGTACAAAAAACCCTTTTTGCAATATGAAATACACAAGAAATGAACTCATAGTACAAAGGAATTTTGAAGGCACCTGAGTGGAAGCTGAATGTGTCAGTATAGCCAGATGGTTTTTGAAGACGGGAAGACAGGATAAAATTTTAATGTTACAAAATCAAAGGAAGAAAATCCAAGAACCTCTTTTCTGTCTGAATTTTGGTATCAAGAGACTCCAACTTGCCTTCTCGCCTCACCCGTCAAAAGTATCAATCAGCCGAAAAAAGCCAATTATGAGGTAAAATAATTGCATTTTACTAAAACTGGAAATCCATGTGTTCTGGCTATAGGCATTTTAATCCTTTGCTAGACAAATACAAGTGCATTAGCAAACTTTTTCTGAACTTCTATAACATTTTTTGCCGAGATTGGCCTGCAACTTCATAGGCAAATTGTTTTGCAATAGCTGTGGAATTAAGGTGAAGTCCATGTTTCAGATCTGAAACTATTAAATGCAACTTCTCCATAATTGGAAATTCAGTGACTAGATGTCTGTCAGGGCCACAGCTATTTGTATCTTGCCAAAAACAACTTGGTGGTTCGCAATCACAAGGGAAAACTAAGCTTCCCAGCTGGGAATGTAATCTGACTCCTGCTCAGTTACCAGAGTGCTGCAGAAACATGTGTTCCATTTGTTGGCAGAACGATTGTCCTGGGTAGCATTTACTCACAATTTGGTACTTTCATAAATATTCTAAGAACTCATGTGGTACAGCACAGAAAGTGCAGGTAGCAGTTTCCATTTGCACTGCGGTGGCCTAGGGCCATCACTTCTAAGATCACTGCCAGCTCTCTCAGCAAATCCTCCAGACTGGTGTACAGGCTATTTAGGAATTGAGACAGGTCATGCTGTACCTTGCTTTCCTTAGCTGGCCATTCTCATTTTTAGCTGCTTCTTCTTGCTCTGAGCCTCACAGCTTCTTTGCCCAAAATTGTCTAATGGGTGGGATTTGTGCCATCGTGGTTTCCAGACTGGAAGTAGAGTAAGTCATTAGAATTGAAAGCACACGTGTGGAAGAGTCCTGAATGACAAGAACCAGAGTGCACTTTGATAACGGCTCGGGAAAATTTTCAAGTCTGATCTGCTTTTTTTCTAGGCTTTTTTGGTGGACATCCTACCTCTTAATACAATCTGGTGAATGCCTCTTTATTAAGAAAAAGATACAAGGATAGATCAGATTAAGGACCTGGAAGGTATTAACTTGTTTCATGTTATCGATTGGTGATGAATCGTTTTTGCTAAGAAGAGTATTCTGAGGGACAGTAATCTCTGAATTTATGCTGTAATGACTTTCTCTCCTGAACAATGCACCTACATTTGCCACTGATGATTCTTCCTTTCAGTTAAGACTCTTTAATGTAATATGTTGTAATGGTAATCGTTCTTTAGAAGTCTCACATAGGAGATCTGAACTTTCTAGAAGTCATGTTTACACAAGGGACTTGGACAACAGTTCCCCCACGGGAGGTCATAATCTCTGTAATTCTTAATCTGATTTGCATTAGGGAATACATACAGCTCATTAGCAGCACTGTCATCTTAATTACCACATAACTAAATGTGGGACATTCATTTGACTTGTAAATAAATGTTCCATACATCCATGGTCCTCTAAGAGTGCCAGAAACGGGAGATAGTGAGGATGACAATCTGTGCAGTATTTCTCTTTAAGTGAGGGGGTAAGCAAAGCAGGTCACCCACTTCCTCCCCCAAAATATTACAAAGCTGTGCCTAGTGGGACGTGTAACCTCATTTGCAGCAGTCATGTCCTTCATCCACAACCACATTTTTCACTATGCTGATTATGCTCTGTTAGGAGCAACATTCAAATCTGTTCTCTCCCAGGAGGCCAGGAGTGAAAGAATCACCTTCCTGTTTTATTGGTACCTTCTTGCTTAATTCCCCTTTTAAAGTAAAGGTTTCCTATCTCTTGTGGAGAAAACAGAAACATATGGGGTTACGCTTTAATGTAGGAGAAAAAAGGCAATGTTAAAAAATTTTGATAATATTCAGTAAAACACTTAAGCTGCAATCTGTAATTAAATAAATTGTATTTTGATTTATTGTAATTGTTTATTTAAATATTAGAAGACTATGACTTTATTATGCCGCTGGTTTTTTTCTCTAAGTACCTTACTTCTCAAGAGCTGAAACTTCTTAAATATGGAAGAAAAGTATCTGAAGTTAGGCATGCTTTTTATCTATGTTCTTGGTCAGAAAACAAAGACCAAAACAGAAAATTGAAAACTTTGTATGTAGTAAAGATACTTCATTTGGAAAGGTAGTGATTGCATAAATGTATTGTCCATTTTTTTTTTTTTTTTAAGATCCCAACTGATTATTGAAAAAAAAGGGAAATTATGCTAATGCAGATGATGTTACAGCTGTTTATAAAGATATAGTCACCAGATCCTAGGTGAAGACCTTGTGGTAGGACATTTTGAAACAGAAATGCCAACTCTGAAGGCCTTTTATATGTAGATAATTGGCATGTGGTGCACTGGCCGTTTTGGAACTGAGTCCAGAGGGTGTCCAAACTCATTTAGAACTTGGCTTTTCATCACAACAGGTATGATTAAACTCCCTGGGGTGATGGAAGAGAAATCGTGTGGGAAGACTACAATCATCTGGAGAGCCTTATGGGAAAAGAGATTTGATGTCCCATATTGCACAACTTACCTCAGCTACCTGGAACCCTGGATATATGAATATCTTTGGTGTTTATTTACTGTCTTCCTTCTGTGCATGTGAAAATTTTTTACAGAAGTTGACTAATCTTTAATATTCTTCCTTGGCTGAGGAACAGGTTAAAGGTTAAACTCATGACTTTAGGCTAGGTAGGGCTGTAATAAAGGTACTGATTGTTTTGGTGATGTGAAGGCCTGCATGGGTGAGGTCAAAATATTACACTGAGAGCCTGTATAGAAAACAAGGAACAAGTGCAGCTGTGAAATGCGTGAGACCACATGATTGGAAAGAACTTGGAATCTTTTCTTGGAAGAATCTTCTCCTACTGCAGGCATTTACATGCTAAAGTCCTTAATTACGACTTCAAGGACTATCTTAAGATTTTAGCTTTCTCAAGCTTGCCCGAAACCTGTCCTAAAAGGTTTCCTGAGATTTCATTCTTCTGATGTCCAGAAACCTTTTCTAGCCTAAATTGTGCCAATGTTATCTTTTATGCTAAACAACTGTACTTTGTCCTGGGGAAAAAGTAAATATCATGGCTACCACAGAGCTAAATTGTGTGAAGGTGGAATGTCAGGAAGGCCTCTCCTTCTCCTAAGCTGGCCATGGTGATGCTAAATTAGCAGTATGATGCAGTGAGCATTAAACACATGGTCAAGTCTGAGGATGGATTTCACTGCTTTTCTGTACAAGGTGTACATTTTAGATATTGCACACAAGCTGGATGGGGTAAGAAATATAAATTGGTGTTAAAGATCAGGTGCATATAATTGTGACTTGTATGGAAATTTGACTGAAAATTTCTTTGAAGTCTGCTACTGTTGATGGTCAAATTTGTTATTTGTGTTGGTGTAGTTGGACAAGGTAATTACCATGTATGATTACAAAGGTACTAAGGAGGGATAAATAGTAACAGATGGATACATAGTCAAGATGTTTGGTAGTTTGTTAGAGACCTTTCATACTATCTGACCATGTCTTCTAAAATGGTCAGGTTCTATACACTGAAGTTAGTAAATATTTTCCTTCTGTCAGATGTCTGTACCAGAAAATTATTAAGCAGCAGATTTTTTTCTTTTCTTTTTTTTTTTAAGACAAGGTGAAACAAATTTCCCCAGAATAAAACTTGGTTTTGAGCTATGTAACAGTTCAAACACACATGTGATTTTAAATCTAAAATTTAAAATTCTTTCTTTACATGGAAGAAAAAAAGAAACAGTAAGACAATTGATCTTTTAAAAGGAGAATTGAGGAGAGAAAATGAAGTGGAAGTGCTTTTATTCATTAAGTAGCCTGTCTTGACTTGCTATATACCTTTCAAATCTACTTTACTCATCTGAACCTGTACTCGTTCAAGCTAGTGACTGTAATGATGGTGAAATCATCGTTTTGTTTATACTGAAATCTCTTTTGAGCACAATCACAAAAGAGATTGTTTTAGGAGATTGATTACTCCTCAACTTTGGAATTTGTTAATTTTGGTACACCTCAAACATGCTGCACTTGTTCTCAAGTCTGCTTTTCTTAGCTTTAGATTATGAACTCATCAGGCCTGTTATTATTTCTTCATAAGCATTTAAAAACCACACAGTACACTAAATCTCCTGGAAAGAAACAAGAATAACTTTGATCCTTGACCATATGAATTTACAATAAATATTTAGTCACAATTTTGCATCTAATATTACACCCACAAACTGTACAGAGATGAGCACTCAACATTTGTAAATCTTAGTTAAGGATCTGCTAGAATGTGCAGGTAGTTCTTAGTTTTGATTTGACCCTGTTATTCATGTGTCTTATGAGATGGTCTTCATTTACACAATTGCTTCAGGTCTTTTCGGTTTTATTAATTTTTTTACAAGATCACACATACTGCATTCATCACAGAAAATACGACAGCATTTACTTAAAGAACAACTTCTAGGTGTTTTATTTTAATTGTGCCGACTTAGGATGTATTTATTTATTATTTACTGCACTGGAGTGACATTGTTTTTCTTTTTGGCTTTTTACTAATAATCAGGTTTATATATATGTTTCTTTCATAAGCACTGACTTTCATGATAGCTTTCACAAGCATGGGAAGGGGGATTTATCTTCTTGCAGATAGTTAATCAAACAATGTCAAGTTTCAACTGATCTTCAGTATCCAATTTTAGATACCTCAACTGGTAATTTTTTATGTGCCAAGTATTGTATGACACTTGTCCTCAAAATGCAACATCATCTGGCTTTCTTTGCAAACGTCTTTGGCTTTTTTTCAGTCTGAACCTGGCAAACAGGTACTCAGAGTGTAAGGAATGCACTGTTTAGTTGAGCACATAGGAGAAAGTTTCATTTTTAAAATTGTGATATAGAAATTACTTTCGCAGGGGTCCTGAGACTCTTCTGTTTTCTCCTATACTCCTCCTAGCAGAGAATCTTCCTTCCCTAAACCCTTTTCTTTAAGAGCATTAGGTCAGAACAACTCTTTCTTCTTTTGTAGCTCTAATTTGTGTTTGTTTCCTCACCCTTCTTTCCCTCACACCCTGTTTAACATCTGATACTTACCTTTCTGATCCCCAAGAAATCAGCATCTTTCTCCCCAAGTTTACTCCACTTCTTTGCTTGGAGCCAGTCTTCTCAACCTACCCAGGTGTTTCTCTTGCCTTTCTCCTTGTGTACCTGTGATTGTTTGCACTAGTATTTGTGTCTTTTTGCCCTTACTCCTTTTGTTTGGCTTTTGTCCTAATTAAATGTTCTTTGTCCTAGTGTAGCTATAGGAACTGGTTGTTTGCATACTGCTTCTCTCTCCTCCTCATGCAATTTCTTGAATTTGTTTGGTTCTGTCAGCATCAGATGCTCTAATGAGAAAGAGGGGCCAGGCCCCTTATTTTCTTCTCCCCTCAGCTCCTCCTTTTATTTTCGTGTTGATGGCTCCTCAGCCTGAAACTCTGTTCTGGAAGGAAAAGAAGTCATGGAAATGATTTCTGCTTAGTCTGGAAGGAAAATGTTACAAGGACCATGGAATACTGACTCCTAGCATTTTCCTCTTTTGCCATTCTTAGGGGTGCTACTGCTGCTAAAATAACCTCCTCTTGTGATTCCCTGCACCAGGTACTCTGCACCATTAAAGCTGACAATGTTTTTGTTAGTAATATTGTGTCACACTGTAAGAACAGCCAGTATTAATAGATAAAAGCCTCGAGAAAGAACCTATTTTGGTAGAAGTAATGGCTGTCCCAGTCATCCTATCAAACATCATCTTTTCATCCTATTTGTGAAGTCTGTGGTAACTTCCTGTCAAAGGTCCTACTTGCCAGAGCAGCCGATGGCTGGAGTGGATCTGATGCTGATGTCAGGCTGGGTGGAGGGTGCTTTTATCAGGCTCTAACTTCCTTTCTGTGAGTCCTTTAAGTGCCTGGTAGTTGGCAAGAAATTAAACAGCAGGAGAATAAAGTGTAAAGTTGACTCTGATGGTACTGTCCTAATGAAACAGGTGACAGGCAATTTCCTAATCAGAGATCTGGCTTATCCAACTATTTCTGCCTCTTCCATCTATGTCCAAGAATGTGTTTGGGGAGGGGGTGGGGAAGGAAAGGGAGGAGGAGGAGTGGAGAAAAAGCACCATCAGGCCACTCTTAATGGACCAGGTACAGTATCTCATTAAAGATACTGATGGTCCACCTCTTCAGTGCCCCACAAGGCCTACCCCTCTCCTTTCATATGTAATCTGGTGTGTCAGTGACAGTTGTACTTATATTCATATGCACAAAGCTGACCTACTTCTATTTTGATAATGACTTCTAGGAGGTTTGGTAGGTTTTGAATGTTTTGAAGTTCTGGTCAACTTGTTGCGAACAGTGGCATCACTTTCTTTTCACTCTGGCAGCACGGCATGGGGAAGCTAGGAAGCCTTTTCTGCTATAGTTATACATACGGTGACCAGATGGAATGCAGTGAGCAAATAAATTTTTTTTTTTAGTTTTTCAGCTCAGCAAATGACTGTGGGTTCACCTGGAGACGTTGTTTTCAGCAGAGTGCCAAAGGAAGTAAGGTGAAGGAATGCTGGGCCCTATTGCCCTACTGAACCTTGATTTGTCCATTGGGCATCCTCTGATGGCAGTGAAAAAAGTGCTAGAGCATCTTGTCAGAGATCCCTCCTCAGAGATCAAGGGGGAAGGAACATCCTTTTATGCCAAAACCTAACTGACATTCATGTCAGTAGGCTCCTTTTTGATGGACCAAACATTTTTCTCACTCTAACCCTTCATCTGCTGTCCCCTGAGAAACCTCACTAAATACTGTAGTTCACTGCACATTATGGGAAGTCCTGTTTTAGATATTACTGTTCTCTGGGCTGAGTCCCCAGAGAATGGAGAAGTTCCGTACTTGTGAAGATGGCAGTGTGTTCATCCCAATATCAATGGAGAACTGCTGCAATCTGCCTCCCAAGACATATTTAGCACCAATTATGTGGGACCTGAAGTTACAATCCATCCCTATTATACCCACACTGTTTTGTACAAGACTTTTTTCAATGGTCTATCTGGGCTGAAACTCTGCCAGTACTGTTCCTGGAAGAGGAAAGGACGGAATAGGTCACAGTTATACTGCAGGCATATCAAGGCCCTTTATTATCAAGGTTATTATTTTGTGGTGGTTGTGCACAGTGCTTTATTATCTGTTAAAACTCATCTGAGACCTGGCTAGGTAATAATCTTTGATTGAAGAACGTGTTAAGACTGGTCCCTGTTCAATCAGTTCCGCACAGCTTGCCTTGTTTCATCTCCTCAGTACAACTAGGCAGGTGTAGTTTACACTACTGATGCATTCCTCAAAGTGCAGGTTTTAGCGACCTGGTATAGGCCCATGCCAAATCTTTCATTTGAAAGCTCCCTCCAGGTTTTATGGGTCAGGAGCTCTGGCCAGGACTGCAAGGATTGCGTCTGCGCCCAGTGCCATCCCACGGTGTGTGCACCTGCTATTCCCTCCAGGGCATTTGCTTCTGTCCAGAGAAATGGTGGACTGATTTCGTTTGCAGACTGATCTGGCTCTGCCAGCACCTTTCCTGAAAAGCATAGAATGGGTTAGTGGTCACCAATCAGCTCTTCCTGCCAGGCTCAGGCAAAGGTCTGGAGCCATTCACTCTCCTGTGGCCAGCCTCCAAAGCAAGCGGGTCTCTGAGGCTGTGCTAAGCCTCCTGCTGGTAGGCAGTGCCAGAGGCTTGCTTTGCCTCCACAGCCAGGTTTATATTTTTGTCCGCAGGCTCTGCAGAGCCTCCTTTTATAGTGTTCTTAGCTCAGCACAGGATTTGTTGATGCATGCATTCCTTTCATTTGCTGCTTCCAAAACTGCTGATAAGACCAGAAGCTCTTCTGTCTCCATTCGAGAGGGTTTGTTTGAGACCCAGTCCAATCTTGATTCCCTTGCCTTGATTTGTCAGGACCGTGCTGTATCCGCGTCAGTCAGCCTGCCTTCACTTCTACACTGCGTCTCCCGTGATCCCGGTCTGATCCTGAAACCTCTGTGCCTCTCATCAAGTGACTCTAGACTTTTTGCTGCTTTCAGAAGTCAAGCTGGGACTGCCCCTGTGGCAGTGAAATCACTGCTATTTTCTTCCTGACACTTCCCAGCCATTCAGAGTTCACTGTTGGTAACAAATAAACGCTAAGCCCAAAGTATACCGAAAGTGATCCAGAGAACTGGCTGTATTGCACGTGTGGCCTCTCTGCCCTGCTGGTGTCCATCAACTCCCTGTGTTTATGTTAGAGCTTCAATGACAGCTCAGTCCGGAAGCCGCGGGCAAATAAAGAAAGACTTTTCTCCCCAGGGCAGGCAGAGCGTCAGGGTGGAAAAAAGAGCCACAGTATGCAATTCCCCCTAAAGTGTAGTGGGCGTAGTTAGGAGAATCCCCAGGGCAATGTGAGCGTGTAGTCAAGAACAGGAAGCATGAAGGGATGGTTCACCTGCTGTATGTGGATGTTCACTGCCATCAGCACAAGGTGTTTCACAACTGAATGAGCCTAAGGAGGGTGTAACTTTTATGGAGGCAGACAAGGCAAAGTTAGCTCTACTAGACAAGTGTTAACAGCTGTTTCTTTCTAAAAACTTTCACTGGAGCAAAGTTTTACAGGGGCAGCCAAAAGTACAACCTTGACACTGCTCCCTCCCACCCCCCCCAGCCATTTGAATAAAGGATTGTTGGACTATTTATGCAAGGGCAAATAACATTATTTTTGGAAATGACTGAATTATTTTCGTTACTTTTTTGCAAAAGAAAAGAAAAAAACAGCCTGAGGCAGACACCTGGCATGGAAAATTTCAGCTTGCGTGGTAAAAGCCTGGCAGAAGTTACCGGCAACGGTGTCAAAAAAAGAGAAAAACAAGAAAAGAA
>VZRS01003734.1:130927-220336 GCA_013398055.1 Ifrita kowaldi | reverse complement strand
GTCCCGGCCCCTCTCGCCCGGTGTGCCCGCGTGCCGGCCGCGTGCGCGCGGCCGTGTCCCCCCCCGCCATCCCCGGGGGGCGGCGGTGGGGCCGGAGCCTTTTGTTCGGCCGCGGGCTCCGTGTGCTCGGCGGCAGCGGCTGCCCCGTGCACCCCCCCGTTCCTTTGTGAGAGCCCCGCAGGGCTTGTGCCGGCGGCGGTGGGCGGCGCGGCCGCCCCTGGCCTCGCCTTTCTCCCTGCCCCGCTGGCTGACGAGTTCCTGGGCGAGGGAGAAGTGCGCACACATGGCAAGCGGCGAGCTTCCCCTTGTCCCCGTGTTGCACGGCGGCGGGGTCGGGTCGGGTGGTGGGCACGGTTCCCCGGCTCTTTTCCAGTCCTGGGGAGTGGGAGTGTTGGTGGGAGGGAGATGGGTAAAACTGCGGAGCTTGTGTTCATTTCCTTCTCGGGCCGGGTGGCTCAGTGGAGCAGGCATGTGTTGCCTTCCTGTGCTGCTGAAATATACATGTGGTTCCACGCTTGTAATTTCCCCTCCCTTCAGATGACTCAAGGTCTGGATTTTGTTAATGAGCCTCTGAGCTCTTACTCTGATGTTCTCGTTCAGGGCCTTTTCCAAAAAGGTGTCGCACAGGGATTTGTCTTCAGTGCCTGGAGAGGAGGGATGTGTAGCTTGTAACACAAAGAATGTGTGACGGACAGAGAAATAACACTGAAAGCACATGAGTTTTCATCATCTTTCCGTTACTCTTCAAGGAGAGACTTGAGTCACATTTGATAAAATTGGCAGTCTAATGAAGTGCTCGCTTCCTGTGACATCAGTACGTTCAATGTGTTTTTCCTTTGTTATAACAGTAGCGTTGATAACTTAGTGGTTCAAAGGGCCATGAATTTTGCAAATGTTACAGTTTTTGTTGACTTCAGAAGCTGATTGTGCTCACCTCTAGATGTTTTACAGATGTGCTCTAGACCGTTTCTCCACCTTGTTGCTCCCATAAAAAAGGTGTATTCCCAATTCATGTTAACTTATTCAAGATAGATTCTGTGTAAGAGCAGAGTGCTTTATAGATTTAGTTCATGTTAAAACTACGTTGCCTCCCTCTGTATGAGTTATCTCTTCTTAGCTGGCAGGAGAATACTCCCAGTAAAGAGATGCTAGGCTGTGTGGAGGGAGTTGCAAAAACTTTGGCCTTCAAGTGTGGGATTACAGTGGAAGATGGTAATGGTTACCCTCAGGTGAATCCAAATGAGGAGAGTACTGCAGATGTCATGAAAGTCAGTGTGTCCTGAGCATATTTGTCAGGTCTGGCAGCAGTCATTTAGGTTCTGTTGTAACAGAAATTAGTTTAAGTTTTTTGGGACAAACTCCTGCTGTATTATTGCATGGTCATTTTCGATGCAGGTGTTTTGAACAGAGGTGCTCAGTGGAGTGGTCCAGGTTGGTTTCCTTGCATCAGCAGTACCTGACCTTGGTGCCAAAGTGTATTTGGGAGGTAATTCCAGGTGAGTTGAACAGATAGAAAAGTGAGAGGGCAGAAGAGTTGGTAGGAACTAGAAAAAAAGGAGTTTCTGGGGAAAACACGTGAAATGGCTTACAGAAAAGACAGAACATGCTGAACTTTGAGCAATTTTATAGTATAGCAGTATTGGAGTTGTGGGTTTCATATGCAAGAGGTGTAATTTTATATACAAGAGAGCTACGTAATTCAAAATATGAGTATTTTTGACAATAGAGCTTGACTTAATTTTTCTAATCCTGTGTTTCTTGACAGCACAGACTACCTTCCTGTTAGCAAAGCTTGCTGAAACTGCTTACATGTGCATAACTTTTTCAGATATAAACATCTCAAGAAGATGACTTTGTAAAAAAGTGCAGATCAAGTCTGAGAACTTCATTGCTGTGGCTTAAAAATACAGAAGCGTAATCAAACAGAGGAGTCCCTAAAAATTCCTAATCTTCCTTCCTCCAGTGTTGTTTCTGTGTTCGTAGAGTATTAGATATGTAATGAGTTAAGATCCTCTTATGGAGAAGCACTTCTGTCAGTCATATGCTGCCCCCTCCCCCTCTCATTTGGTTAATCAAAAATACAAAAAAATCCTTTAACCTTGCTTGTTTTATATTTTAGGTGCAGTCTTACAGAAGAGAATGAGTAAGTGTTTAGGACTTTGTTGTTTTGAGGAACCTGACTGGTGGCCATATGTACATGAAAGTTGGAATGGTGAAGTGAAACAAATGCCTGATTACAATCAGAGAGCAACTGATGATCAGAGCATCTGGGATGACTAGAGAATACAATAGGAAAAAGATATGTAACTGCATAAATCCATGGTTCTTTCATACCTTACATATTGTTAGCTTTTCTGCCCCTCATCTTAGAAAAGATGCATTATTATTGAAAAAGGTTAACTGAAGAACGAGAAGATATGAATTAGTTCAAAGATGATAAAGGACTCAACAGTCTAGGACTTGTCAGCCTAGTAGAGATGATGGAACAGTGATATCGTAAGGCTCTGTAACACTCCTGTGGAGAAAGTAGGTGAACATGGAAGAGGAGGCACTCTGTCAAATCAGATTTAGGTGCTAAGTTCAGGACAAACAAAAGAAATTCAGTGTAGGGATTCACAGGTGTATTTGCTATACAATGTATACAATGTGAACTTAAGGGGAGGTTGGACAAGTGTTGGGAGACAGCTACATTGAGGTTGGTAAATGGATGAGCAACAGCCTCAGGAAATCTGATTTGAAAACAGCTGGAGGTTGTGAGTGTAAGAAGGAGGAGGAGGAGTTGTATGCTTGTCTTGTTTTTCCTCTTCCCTCAACAGCTACTTGTGGTAATTCTTGTTGCATTTTTTAAAATAGGGGTGGGACGTGGTAGTTTGTTTTCTATACGGTGGTGAGTTTGACAGTTACACTTATGGTATTAAAAATGCTTGATACTGCATATGAATGATCTTAGTTCTAGCTTCTAGGTTTTGTTATTATGGTGTTCATTTCCACATAGTTTGGTGGGCTTCTTTGCAACAGCTGTAAGTAGCATTTAAAGGAATGTGTATTGCAGTTCTGTCTCTAGATGTTTTGCAGGGAATATTTTCAAAATACTTTGTTATCTTAAGGTAGATGGAAACTTTATTTATTAGTGTTTGATACTACTTCATGTATATCAAGATATTCACAAGGTTGTAGACCATGCAGTATACTTAAATAATGGGTTTGTTTGTGTCTTCTTTAAATGAAACACATTGTTTTTATCATTAATTCTACTGTAGATGATGATAGAACTGAAAGTGACTTTGTTGGAGAAGGGCATATTTCCAGAGATCTCCTTCTGGCTTTCCTAACCAAACCAGTAAAGTACTGTAGTCTGCCTTATAGTGTCACAGTGTTTTTTCTGAAGTGGCTGCATGGTTGACTACAGCTTTTTAATTTTTTTTTAACAGCTGTGCATACACATTATCAGGTGGGTTACAGTCACTGTCCTCTGCTGTCATCTTATTTAACATGGGGCTTCTGTGATGCTAAGTCAAATGACAGGCCTCTGAAGAATATTATGCTGGTGCATATAAATTTTTTTTCCTACTAACATAGTAAGCTGGAACTGGTGTTTTCTCTTAATGGCTGGGCAAGGGTAACTGAGGGTATGTTTGTACTGCATCATTGAAGACTGTGCAGGAAACTCTTCTCCCCCACAAGTTTGTGGCATCTGGCTGAACAATGCTCTGCACAAGTTAAAGCAATACAGTTATAGCTGTGTGGCAGTGCCCTAGCTAAATAGCTCTGATCAGATAGAATTGTACTGGCTTGCCAGCCTTGCAGACTTGAAGCTGTGACTTTGGAGAGACAAGTTGCTTTTCTGTGTTGTGCTGTTCGGGTACAGTGCGTACCTTGTTCAGCTTGCACCATGTTGTGGGCCTCTGTAAGCTGTTAAGTGTATGTCTGGCAGTCTTTCTGAGTTCTTGAAAAGTTACCATGGCTGTCAAAAACTTGTTGTGTTATTTGAGAACTTTCATTATGCTTCATTGTAGTGGTTCTATTTCCTGTCCAGAATAAGCTGGGGGTGTACCAAGTTGAGTAGTTGTTGATTTACATCCCTGTCATTGATGTGCTTCTGCAGGTGACTTTTGACATGTCACCAAATTTGTTGTGGGCCTTTGAATATTGGTGCCCTTTATGCTAGGATATCTGTTGCACAGGACCTTTAGTGGCCCTGAAGCAGCAGTAGTGCTTAGTAAATAGAACTGCTCTATGACTAGTGGTAGATGAAAAACCAGAGTATAACTCTAAGTGTACTCGAACTTAGCTAGAGAAGGTCTCCAAAGAATATTGTCATGCTTTTGGTATAGCGCATTCTGGGATGATAAGGTTTAGGGACACATCAGACTTTTTGCTAAAATGAAGATAGATGTCCAGCTAATGTTTTGAAACAGTGATATGAATAGTGAAGTTCAAATGACTGTTTTGTAAATAAGGACACAGAGATGAGCACTTACTACTTAACCGTGTAGATCAGAGAATGTCTGAATGGTAAAATGAGAATTTTGATGCTTTTACAGATGATCTTACTATATTCTTAAATATTTGCATTTCTAAATTTACAATTGCAAGGTTACCAGATGGAAATATTACTTTAATTTTAAAAAAGACCAACATATGTTTAAAATGTCCCAAATCTACCTTGCCAGCATATCACAACAGTTATTAGAAGGGATTTTCTGTCTAGGAGTCTTGTGTTTGTTTGTGTGTGGCACCCCTCAGAGTTCCTTGTTTCACTGGGAATTAAATTCTCTGCACTAGTGTCGTAACTTAGAAAATGTACGTTTTAACCAGTAGATGGAGCCATTTTAGTTATGTATCAGTGTGCCTATTTACCTAAGTTTGGAAAACTTTGTTTCTCACAGTGTTTTCAGTCATTTTGTGTTTAGAGGATGGCTTACAGTTTTTTTATTATTTCTTTACTTATAGAGAAGACTTAATGTTTTATTCTTCCAATAACAGTGCCAGGACTGTAGAGCAGGAAGGCTTCCATTTTCATAAATGTGGAGAAAAAAGTGAATGCTTGTTCTTTATGGGAGCTACAGTTGTCTGTGTAAATTGTCCAGTGTCACGTGAGTAGAGCTGTATAGCCTTTGTACACCTTGTGTTGACTGAAGTAACTTTTCGGAATATTGATGTGTAGTGGTATTATGTGACAGTCTGGATACTCTTGTGAATTCTGCTCAGGAAAGGCTGTTAGCTCGAAGTTTTTGAGCTTTGTGAGATTTTGTTTTTCCTCCTCCAGTCCTTTAAACTGAAATGACTCAAAGCTATGTAATGAAATGGTTGTCCTGTTTGGATATACTGGTACCAGTTGTCTTGTTTCATTACTGCTGGAGTTCTTCATAACCTTGAAATACCCCAGGCTTATTAATTCTAGCAAGTCCCATTTTAGCAGAAGCATTCCCAGTGCTGTACTCCTTGTATTATCTTGTATCTTCCTTCAGCATCCTCTTTTCTAAAAGGTTTTTTTTTTTCAGTTTGACTCTGCCCCTGCATTATAACCTTAGTAATGTACCACCTAGACCTTGCCTTTCCCCTACTCTTCTGTCGTCTGCTTTGAGAATAATTTTAGATTAACACAATGCCAACTTGAAGAGTAGGACCTTATTTAGATCTTCATTTGAACTCTCAGTTTGTGAGGTATAGGTGAGTCATCTTCTTTCTCAGAATCCTACTGCAAGAGATTTTGAGATTTCTTATGGCTCAGGGTTTTTGTTGTTGCTGTTGGTTGTTTGGTTGGTTTTTTTTCTTATTCAAACTAATTGGAAGTTTAAATTTTCTATGATTTATTCAGAATGAATACTGATATTTTTCATAAGATGTTGTTGTGCTGCAAGGCATCTAGTCTTACTTCCTTGGCAGTAGTGCTAAGATAGTATCCTGAAACACCAGAATATTTTTAAACTTAAAAACAGACTTGAAGGTTTTTTTAAACTTAAGTGGATGCTTCCGGATTGGGCACCTGTTGTCAAACTGCTGCCCCAGTTTAACAGAATGGCTGGAGGCTGCCTCCAAACAAACTGAAGCTTCCTGTGAATGAGGCATGTGGGTGGAAGCTGTGGAGAGGAAGTGGGAATTACAGAGAAGCATCCCCTGTGTGTTGGAATTGTGCTGTTTGACCTGCTCTGGCCTCTGCTACTGTTGCTCTTACAGTGCCGCTATAGTACTGAGGATCTGGTAGCTGAGATCTGCTTTCAGGTGGGGTGAACTGACGACTCATATGGAAACCCAACTGTTTTTTTCAGTTATTATGTTTTTACAATGGGGGCATGTGTGTATTAAGAGTGTGTATGTGGAAATAATGTCTTGAAAAACTATGCTTCCCTAAAATGTAAAGTGAAGATTTATTTTTTCCCTTACTCATTTTTGCACTAGGCTGATTCCTTTTCATTTTCCATGACTAATGTCTACTAAATAAATGCTGGCTGTGTCTTGACTGAGATCTATTTTGGGATGAAGAAAAAGGCAGCTAAGTTATTGTGAATACCTAGGTTATGGCAGGGGTAATGATACCAGTAATTCCTTGCTAGAAAAAGTTAAGAATTTGCTTCCACAAAAAGTGCTGCCCTTGAACATCATGAGCATACTGATTGTTTCACTAGCATATTATAATCAGAAGACTAGAGAATCTCTAATCAGTCTGCTTTGCATGTATATCTTTGTTACAAAAAAACCAGAAAGAGGTTAAAGCAAACCTGTTCACGGAGGTGTTGTAGTAGAATCTCATTTGGTGTCCACTTCTCAACTGTGAATGCTTCTCAGTGCAAAAATTGTGTTGCTACTTCAAGAGATTCAGGCTGCTGTGTTCTGGATCTCAAAAATCATGCTAAGTGGAAGCATGTGTGATTTCTTTCTTTTAGACAGGGTTATGAGTAGGCTAGTACAGCTAGTAAATCACATTTATTGCTAACTGATCAGATTTCAAGTCTGCTTTTAGAAGCCCCAATTCTTCAGATTTTCTCTTATATTTTTAAGTAAAGGCTAGCAGATGCTGGTGTGAATAACACCTTGTTGTACAAAGATTTATTTTCTGTTTCTGCTGTATAACTTCACTTCTGGACAAAAAAATTAAAGTGTGTTTTCTCCCCTTCATAGTGCCCTTCACATCCATTATTACTTTCAACCACAGCAGAGCTCTGGCTTATCTAATCCAACCCTGCCCAATTAGATAATGTCTGTATATTCCTCCCACTCCTGCTTCCACCTTTCATGTATTCTGTTTTGCGTCTGAGCTCCGCTGCAGGTTCCCTTTTCTTTCACACTGGTCCATTGTCAGGCCTGCTTGAATTCCTGCATGCAGGAATGGTTCCTGTTGTGCTTTGAGGATGTTGTCCTTGAAGATCAGCCTGTACGTACAGGCTTTGCTTTCATCCTCCGTTGTGGTCTTCTGGGAGGGTCTGCCAAGCAGATCCCTGGACAAGGTGAAATCTGCTCTGCTGAAGTGCCATGTTGTAACTCTGTACTGGGTTGTGCACTGTATGCTGTAGTATTTGTCTTTTTTCTTCTCTCAGGACTTTAAACTCCATGATTTCATGATTGCTGCAGCCAAGGCTGCGCTTGGCTTTCACATCTCCATCTGCTTCTTCTTTGTGAGCAACAGGTCCAGCAGAGCATATTCACTAGTTGGGTCATTGATGACTTGCACCAAGAAGTAATTTTCAACAAATTCAAGGAAATTCCTTGAGTGCTTGTGTTTGGCTATACCCTACCAACAGATACTAGTGGTTTTAGGCCCTGGAGTGTCTGCAATCATGAAGCTTCCTTCAGCTTTCAAATGAAGGCTTTTTCTACGGGCTCTTCTTAATCACGAGGTCTGTGGCAGGCACCTAGTACAAAGTTGCCCATGTTGGACTGTTCTCTGATCCTTACCTATAGGGTCTTCAGTGCCTTGTCACTCATTCAGAGCAAAGCACAGTGTGTTGCAGCCATCCCATTGCATAGATAGAAACCTATGTTCCTTACCTTTCCAGGCTGTTTTTTCTAAAGAGCCTCTCATCTTCCATTGTAGCACCTCAGCCGTGTGAGCTGTCCCACCATCACTAATTCCCATGAAGTTATATCTCTGCAGTGGTGCATGGACTCAGTCCTGTTGCTTCCCATGCTATGTACAAGCACTTGAGATGGGCTCACAGACAGGCCACTTCCACAAGTAAAGTGTGTGAGCCTCCTGACTTCTGTTCCCACGTCTTCACTTCTCTGTGTGGCAACCTTTGTCCACCATGCCTAGTTTAAAGTCATACTCGCAGGCTTGTTGTGCCTGGTAACAAAGATACTCTTGCCACACTTTGTCAGATGGATCCTTCTTCCTGGAAAAGGTTTCTGCAGTCATAGCATAAAAGCTCTGCTAACAACCGTATACTGACGCTCTGGATGCATCTACTCTGCCCTAAGCCTTTTGTTCTCACTGGAGAGACTGAGAAACACCTCATGGGTTTCCTTGCCCACAGTGCTCAGTAGTCATTCTTGATTTGCTCAGTAGTTGCATTTTGGAAGTATCACTGGTGTCCATATGGATAAGCAGGAAAGTCCAGTAGTTTGAAGATTGGATGAGCCTCAGTTATTCCAAAACGTTGTTCAGCAAACAGCAGACCTCCCAGGCCTCCTGCTTATCTTACCTTATCTTATCTTATCTCATCTCATCTTTCCTATTGTGCCATGTGTTTATCTCCTCCTGCAGCACTTTCACCTGGCCTGCTCAGCACCTCAAAGCACACCTCCCATAGGTGAGGGAGGCCACTGTGATTGACAGCAGTGATCCAAGGAGGAGCAGCGGGAGCTTCCTGCATCCAGCATCTGGATGGTAACATCCTCCCTGTGCAGTTCTTGGAATTGGGATCTCTGCTGTGCCTGTTCCTTTGGCTGGCGTTGGAGACTTCACTTTGTAACGTGTTGCGCAAACTTGAAAGGTGTTCAGGGCCCTTTGTAGCTTTGGCTGTGAACTGCTGTGACGTCTATTGGCTGAGCCCTGGTAGATCACTGTGCTGCGCCCAGGTTTATGTTGTGAAACTATTATACTGTACCATCCAGTTCTGTTCACAATATAGATTTAAAACACATATGTTCATGTGAACGCTTTGGTCTACCTGCAGCTTGTTTTTGATAGGCATGTCATGTCAATAACAACTTCAGTACTGTAATCTTGTAATGACTGCTGTTTCTTCAAGGCAAATATTCATTAACAATAATCATTAACGTTTTTAGTTGGCTGGTGCTGTTGTGTTGGTCGATGTTGCATAACTTCTTGGCTTCTCAGCTTGGAGGGACCAAACACAGCAGATTTTCATGTTCATATTTTGCCAGATCATGTGCCTGTAATAATAGACATCTCTTTCCCTTACCTGGAAGTACCTAGCAGCATTTAGTAAATACCTCATGACGTAGACCAGAGACTGTTCTATCATATTGGAGATGCATCAGTTTTTGAAAAGCCTAAATTTTTTTTGCTTTTCATTTGTGATATCTGTAAACATAATTCATTCAGGTAGAAACAGTGTGGCTTCAGTCTATGTTCTGAGAATTTCTTCATGAGGGATTTTAACTGAATAATGCTACGGGTGCTTACTAGGGCAAGACAAAACCAGAGTATCTTCTTTTCTAGTTGCTCCCCAGAAAGAATGTTTAAAGAAGGTATGCTGTGGGTTCTCTGACTAACCCGTGAAATCAAAGGACTGATTGCAAGCTCTTTATTTAGCATTCTAAGCAGCAGGGTATGCTTATTTAGACTACTGCCAGATTTATTGTTTCTTTGTTTCTATTAAAGAAAAAAAAGCTATTGGAAAGGTTGTATTTAAACTTGCTGCTTTTTTTAGGCTACTGGTTTTTGGAATTTTTTTTTCCTTTGGCTTGTATAGCACTGTTGTGAGGATATACTATTATGTAAGCACATGCATTTCTTTAACATGTCAAACATATTTCCAGACAGACTTTATGTACGAAAAAGGAAATGAGAAACTTCTTACTGAATAGCCACAGTTGGTGTTCCTGTTAGTGGTAAATTCTTCATTTTGTTTGTCAAATGACTACACCCCACCAGCCATGTATTTTAAAACTGTTTATATAAAAACAAACAGATAGCATCTGATGATTGTTATGACTCATTTAAGGAAGTGATAAAACCCAAGAGTAGCAGAGATCCTTTCCTTTTTCAGCTTGTTTTTTTTAATTAACTTTGCTGTGCTTGTGTGCAATTGAGAGATATTGAAAAGGAAATTAATAAAGCAGATATACTTATAATTAATATTTGGTTGAATTGCAGATCAATAATGATTCAGCTTATAAATTAAGTTTACAAAACCAGCTTTAATTTTAGATTGCAAATACAAGCAATTTGATTAAAGCTATTCTAACTGATTTTTGTGGAAATCTTTGAGATTTTCAAACTGCTGATATATGTCGGTCTGGAAAGGAAGAACAACCTTTTCTTTTGCTTGTTGGCATCAGTGTTGGCATCAGTGTTGCCATCCGTTACCTGCCTTAACTGCTGTTGCTATATAAAATGCTTGCAGTTGCTTTATATGTTTTTAGAAACATAACCAGAGGGCTTTCTTCAGCATATTGTGTAGTGTACTTTGCTAGATTGACTTTGACTGCTTTTACTGAAATGTACATGCTTCTGTGTGTTGCAAGAATAAATATTCTTGGGCCTTGTGTTTATGCACAGATGCTTTACGTAGAGCTTCAACTGAAGCAGATCAGTTTATTGAGAAGTTGAGAGTATTTTTCTTGAAAGTCAAGAGAATGAACATTTATTTTTAAACTAAGTAAAATGATAGATTTGAGCCTTTAGAGCAGGGCACACAAAAAAAGGTTAAAAAATCTGATCACCAGGAAAGAGAAAACATTAAATAGGGGTAGGATGCTAACTTTTTTTTTTTTTTTAATGGAACAGCTGTCCACCAAATGATTTTGACATAATAGGTAACCTTATTTGTCAAACAACATTTTGTTTGATGTGATTAAATGTACCTAAGTTAGTCCATTTATAGACACAAGTAAGTTCAAGTTCTTTATGCTGTTTGCATAGTGCAGATGGGCTTGGTAGGTAGCATGTTGGCTCATAGTTCGGGAAGAAGATGGCCATATTCTGTTGAGTGAAGCCAGATAGTGTTAGTCTGAGGCTTTAATTCTTGAGCATGAATAAGTTGCCCTTGCTATAAAGATATAAATGAAAGGCAAAATATAAATAGGGATCTAAGGAAATTTGATATGCTCAAGGTCAAAGAATATACCTACTACTTGTATTCCGTGCTTTGCATTGACAGAACCTTTTGAAAAGCCAGGCAAACAAGAAAGTTCAGTGTGCTTTTCTCATTGGCAATGGGGCCAGCTTACTGTAAGCCATTTGGTATATGTGATTTTAGCTAGTCCTAATACAGCAATAACTTGAAATATGCTGCTTTAAGTAAGATAATGAATTTCTCTCTGTTGCATTCAGTGATTTGTTGTATGACTGGATATTTACTGTATTTGCATTTATGGTAACCCAGGCTGCGTGTCTGGTGATTATAAACTTCCGGATCCTGGAGGCAATGTAAAGGTGAACATTTGCATGTGAAAACAGTAGTCTTTAAACCAGGTCTACTTCCTAGTCCACATATATCAACTCTATAGCTGTGTTTCTTTGGGGGAGGGTTGGAAAAGTAGGTCTCACTCTGAAAACTGTGTTGGGGGTTGATGCATTAACAAATAATTAACTTCAGCTTCTTGAAAAAAGGCATATTTTGTCTTTGGCTGTTCTTGGAAGAAATGTGTTGTGCTTAGTCACCATTGTTTAGATAATAACTTTTTAAACAGCTAAGGTTGTAGTCTTGTAGCTCTAAGAGATTGCTGCAGAATACTCTTGAGAGTTGAAATTGCCACTGGTGCATATTCTGAGTAAAGTCACAAGTGTCCACTTCCAGGTGCTTGGGGAGGATGTAGTGAGAAGATGAATTTGGTGGCAGTGAAAGCACCAGGGACCCAGTCAAATGTTTATCTGTTTTCAGAAATGGCTTCTGGAGAATGGTGGCAGTGTTTCCAAACGGAGGTTTAAGTTTGCTTTAGAGGCTGCAGAGGTGGCAAGAGCTGGGGAGAGGCATGGGCAGTGGCAATACAGGTGTCAGGTGCTGTGGAAGCTGTTGAGAGCCCAAGGGGGCTGAGGCTGGGAAGCTGAGTACTTGTGGAAGTGACAGAAAGGGAATGTGTATTTGTATATATGCTTGTTTCTGGAAATGAAATGTAGGTGTACAACATACTTGAATTTCTAGTCAAGAGTAAAGAAATACATACCTCCAAGATGGCATGTTTGCTTTGGTCTTTTGGCTTGCATTACTGCTATAGTCAAGCTCAGAGGATCAATTGTAAGTAAGACTGTAAATAGTTTTATGTATTATGGCCACTTTATGATATGGAGAACCTGTTTCCTGGTTCAGTTGTCCTATGGTATAAAACAGGCTCTTGGGTGAAGATAGAAAAAAACTTCTTTCCTGTCTTGAGGGTTGCTAAAAAAAGATCCAAGTACCATGAATGTATACAATATGCTGTACAATTTAATGAAAGCTGAACAATGGCTCTTTAGTGGTGAACAGATTGTTTGTGTGTGTGTATTTATCTTTAAGGTGTACTGAATTTAAATGAGAGAAGTTATGTATTGTTAAAGAAAAGAATGGTCATGACCTTAATACGGAGAACTTGTCTCCTGTAGAGCTCTAGATCACAATACTTTTGTCTTGTACAAATCTAACATGTCACTAACAGATCCTTAATAAACATTTTTAAGTCCAGTAGTATTCCTGAAGTATAAGATAAAAAAGAGGAGAATAATCTGGGAACTGCTTTCAATGTCTTGCTTACGTGGGAATCATTAAGATAAAGTAATGGTCAAGAAACTGGCTTATTGTGAGAGGTGAAGTGGGGCAGAGCAGAGCTTGGTGGTGTCCTGTAGGTTCTGTGGTCAAGGTCATGGAAAATTCATGTGTAGCACCAAGCAAAAGAGACAAGTTTTAGGTGTCTTGACAAGGCTGTAGTTCTCCCTTTCCCCATTTATTGTGGTTTATTATTTGGTATCTGGTGCTTTTCATTGTTAGAGTGAGGTTTGTCTGACTTCTATCCTTAACCTCATCTGTTTATGATCTGTCAAAGGTTGGTGTCTATAATCCTGGAGGCCTTGCCCAACTTAATGGATTCTATATTGACAGATGGCCTCAAAGGAACTGGATTGTCACTGAGTGCCCTGTTCTGTGTGAGCAGTGAGTCTGTATTCCTGTGATGCTGAACGATTCCCACAGGATGTTTTCTATTAAAGAAGGTGCTTTGTGACTGAAAAATTGATGTGCTTACTCCACATACCTGCAAGATTGACAGTGACTTACACTGCAGCATGGAGAGAAGTTTTCTTGGTGGCTGTTCTGCTCAGTTAAAGTGAGAAAGAGACATTTGCAACTCAGCGGTATTTCTGTTTCATATACTGCTTTGTGTAAAACTGAAAACTGAGTTCCTTTTAAGTAGTATAACATTGCCCTTCCTCGTGTTACTGTGCTACTATCTCTCAACTTTGGCACGAGTTGCTAAGCTCCAAGCGAAGTGTGTTCTAGGCAGAGACCCACAGCAGCTTTCCAGTGTATTAATTCTAGGCAGACGGTAATAAAAGCTGAAATGTAAATGTGCCCTGCATGCGACTGTATTCTTTTGTTGGTTCTCTCTGCCATGTGCTGTTCATATTACTGGAGAAAGTACTTCTAAACCCCCTAGGCTCTGAGAAGGCAGCTTTGTTAGAAGTACCAGAAATTGAAGAACCTATAAATATAATCCTGTTTTTCCTTTGATGTACATTGTGCACAGTCATGAGCAGTGATCTCCTAATTTGACACCTCCAGTGGGGACAAAAAGTTTCAAAACAAGTTACATGCTTTATGTTCTATATAATAAGATCAGTAATCCTATATCAATCCAAATCATAGAAAATCCAAACCTGAAAACTGTTGGTTCGAAGTGAAGCAACAAGACTTTAAATGAGCCCATGTAAAAGAAGCAGAGCTTTTGATGCAATTGATCAATGGAACTTGTTGTAAATGAGGAAGCTGATCTTTGTTAAGTGAACTGTACTAATTGTGTACATTAATGTGTTAAACTTACTTGTAGCAGGTATTTTGACAGAAGTCTTATTAATGAGGACAATGGTTTATATCAAAGTTGTTCAGACACTAGATGGAATGAAACAGCCAGAATTACTTGGTTTAAACTGGGTAATTGGATGTGGTCCTGCCATGGTGTTCTAAGACCCCCTACCCGAGAGCAATCAAGTCTTCATCCTAGAAAGTGCTATAGCATACAGCTACAGCACAACAGAGGAGCTGAGGATTGAGCAATTTGTCTTCCTTGGCAGCTGAGGGCTAAGTGAGATTTCTGGTTTTAAATACTTACTGGTGACTTTTGTTGTGTGTGTCTCTGTTGGTGTAATAGAGAATGCCTGTAATGCAAGGCCTGCTCACGATGTGTTTGCAAAGAAGTGGTGCCTGATTGTCAAGAGAGTGTAGTGTGGGTGAGTTATGTTCATGCCTTCTTAGATCATGTATTAGGAATATCCTGTTGTGAATGGCTCCTTCAGTGACTTCCTAATTTACAGTAGTTAGAATTTTCCTCTGCGGTTTCATAAATTTCTAATAAAAGCAACTTAAGCAGAGGGATTTTTTTTTTTTTTTTTTTTTTTTTGTGCTGTGACTTTATTGGTATATGTTCATAAAATCTTGGTGAAGAGGTTAGTGTTTTAAAAATTTGAGTCGATGCTTCAGGATTAATACTAAATATTAAGGATGTTCCACTTCAGCAGTGGATGTCTCTCCTTTGGAATCATAGAAATCATAGACTCATTTAGGTAGGAAAACACCTTTAAAATCGTCGAGTCCAACTGTAAATGTTTGTGTCTTTATTAACATGCATTGACAGTTCTATTGGTAACATTAGTAAAAAAGACTTCAGTCAAGTTAGTTTGCAACACCTGGAAAATACATGAATGGTTAGCTGAAAGAAGATGGGATTTTTTGGGAAAGGTTAGTTATGGAATGTAATATTGCTTTAAAGTATCAATAAGTACATAGAGGTAAGATAATTATTATTTAAATAAAAAGAAAATGGGTAATTTTAGGAAACCCTTAGTGAACGCTCTTCCATCACCCTCTGCCTTCACGCTCCTTATAAAGTGTTGGGCTATGAATGTGGCTAATGACATCTCTCATCTCTCGTCATCTCAAGACTGCATGCCTATTTTTGTCTCCTAATGCTTCTAAAAGGACTTTTAGAAATGTGGGGTTATCTTGCATGTTCAAATTAATACCCAGAGTAGAAGTGAAGCCTGCTGACACAGTGGTTCCAAAAGTCTGAATTGTGTAGTTCCCTGTTGTGCAATGTGCCCAGGGTGGTACTGTTTAGGAGAGCAGGCACATTTATGAATGTGTATAAGTTGCTAATAACATTATATCATGTGTTATCAAAAACCCAAAAGTTACATTATGGAATGAGTCAAAAGTAGAAACAAGCGTCAAATACTTAGAGCAAACTTTTCTTCAGGCTGCTTTGTTTCATTTCCTAAACAGTAAGGGTAAATAAGCATTGCAACCTTTTCAACTGCTTTTTGTTTAACATACTTTTCTTGGTATTTGAGTATGCAGTTTCATAATTTTCTTCAATAAAAAAGACTGGAAGAACTGCAAGAATGGAGAGAATGATGGATGTTCTCTGTACTGCTGTATAATAGCTTCCTGTCTGAGGCTGTCAGAATGCCATGGTTTTTTCCCAATGTATAACTACATTTCAAATGTTTAAGTGTTATGACCTCAGTTGTCTGAAAAAAGTCCTCTTCCTTGTATATCTAAATCATTTGTTGATGAATGAAAATTTAGAGTTAATGGCAGGATCAGAGTGTGCAAGAGATTTTTGAAGTGGACTGCTTTCAGGTTCCCCCTAGTGTCCTGGGATGGATGTTGTAATTCTAGAGTGAACACAGTTTTTCTTTAATGGAAGAACTTCCTTTTGGCACAGTTGTTCTGTCCCAGTGAGAAAAGGGCATTTTACCCTTTCTTTGAGTTCCTGTCAATGCACAGGGTCCTCAGACATCATGAAAAGCTTTTAGTAGACATTTGGCCTAGTTACAAATATTTTAAAATAGCCATTTATTTGTCTCATTGTGCTTGAATGATTTTGTTTTATATGCTTTTAAAAAAAACACCAAAACCCACCAAAACTCCACAAAACAATGCTTCTGCTAGTGATTTTGATAATCTACAATGAAACTGTTTCAAATTGAAAAGACTGGTCATTTTGGAAAACTCAGTTTTTAAGTCTGTAAAAGGTTGTTAAAATCAGATATGAAATTATTGTTTCTATTTAAATGAATTACAACTCAGATAGAAGCTCTGAAATTGATGTTAAGATAACCAAAAGCTATGATGTTGTGCTGCCCCAAATATCAAAGTGTATTCAAATATCAATAATAAGGTAGCATTTTCTGCCAAAGTTAAATGTCTTATTGTTATTTAGATACGATCTCATTTGATTAGAGTGCAGTAGAAGCCAGTTTGATTCTGTGTGTTTTGTAAAGGGGAGATTTTTACAACATGCTGTTGGTGATACTTTTCCAATCTGGTTTACAGACAGCTGATTTTCTTCTGTAGAGTCAGTCCTGTGAAGAAATGTGAGAGTAAATCCAAATGATTTGGTGGATAGGTTGATTTCTATGTGTACCCAGACTTAGGTGAAGTAACACTGGAAAAAGAGATGGGTATGCTTGTAATATGCATATGATCTAGGCAGATGAAGAACTTTATCATTAGAAACGTGGGCAGTTGCCTAGAGGACAAGTATGTTTAAATTTTTCCTATTTAAATATTTCTTTACATGTTGCTTTTGGGAGTAGCTGAGAAAGTTTCAATGAAGCTGCTCTTAACTGTTGTTTCTCATATGTCTCATTTTTTTTTTCAAATTCTCTTCTATATCAGTTTGAGGTGGAACAGTCTTTTGGAATTATGGAATGATGAAAGCTGTGTTTGATTGCCAAAAGCCATCATGTAAAGATGTTCTTCCCTCGCAGAAAAACCCAGTTGAGCTTTTAAAATTGTTTTAATGCATATGTAATTAGGATATCTGATTGCAGAAATTTCTTTGATATCATAGCACATTCCCAGGGCTGTAAGCTGTGTTGTTCATATTTTTTTATATGCCACAGTAAAAGGAAGTATTGGATTCTGTATAGATGGCTTCTCTACAAATTTTATATTATTAAAAAGAAATACTTATTCTGGAGACTTGGTTTCTAAAGAATGAGAAACATGATGCAATTTTCTTTTTTGCTCTCTCTTTTTCTCCTTATCAGATATGTGTAGAAAATTCATTTTGTTGCTGATGCAGTTGCCACTGACTAGAATAACTTTTGCATTTTTAGCATTTAAAAATTCCCTGCTAGCTGTGAAATCCTGAATTAAAAATGTTAAGATAAAGTACTTGTAGACACTGGGTATAGCATGTTTGTGGAAGGTCTTTTGCTTACATCTCCATATATATAATAACATATCTGGATGATATATTTTATGTATTTGTCTGAATGTTTGGTTTACTGTGCATTTGACTTGGTATTTTATTTTTTTTCTGTTAATGGTATCAATTATGTTTGTAAGGACATCTTAAAGCTGTTTCAAGTTCAGGCAGAGAGTGCAGGAGGAGACTTTGTGTCTAGGGCAATGACTTTGATTTATTGATGCCAGCTTTACAGTTCCTAGGGCTGGTCAGAATTGCTACCGTTGCATCACAAGGAGCATGGCTGGTGTAAGTTTACTCTGCATATTCAAATTTGTCTTACAAGAAAACCATGGCAGCAGAATTTTTATGGGTAGACTTTATGCAAGGCTAGATGATTGTCTCTCTTCCAGAAGTCAATGTGAAAGCCAAAAGCCTGTCTTAAGTTCTTTGTTGTACATGCTCCAATTTCACTTAAAATTATTGTCTCAAATAAATTACCTTTCATTGAACATGTATTTGTGCTACTGAATGGGAGTGTACAGATAAAGGTGCATGGAAATGTGGTCTACGGCTTTATTAGAAAGATGGGTAACTTCTGTTGTTCATTTCAAAATAAGGAAAAATGCCTTTTCAGAGAGCACCCTTTTTAGTAGTTCCTGGCTGGTTAGAACTCCCATGCAAACCATGCTGATGCTCTCTGAAGCAGAGAATTCTAAGTGTTAAACAAATGAAGAGCATCTGATCTGCCTGCCATGTGTTAGATGCTGTCAGCTTTTCTTACTGAGTAGCCTCTCAAGTCATAAATTTACAATAGGAGTCCTACAGCATTATTTTTTTCTCTTTGCAAGAGAAATGTGTCTTAAAAGTACTGTGTTGTAGATTGTCTTTTACGTGGTTATTCACAAAAAACCCCCTAATAAAATACTAAAACCAGTATCAGTAGTCGTCCTTGAGACAAAGAATGAAGTGGCTACAAAAGAGGTAGGTAGGCTTTCTTTTTTTTTTTGGCTAATTTTAGATCCATCTCGGTTTCCCTTTGCATTTAGTCAACTGAACCTTTCTGTAAAATAAGCACCATGTGCAGTGGCATGCATGAGTCAGTTGTGTCAGAATCAACACCTTACTTTTAAACTGACTTCTCCCAAAACCTGCTAGTCAGACATAGTGAAAGCAGTACCCTTAATACATCAGAAAATCAGCTACTTGCTTTTCTGAAACAGAAACTGAAGGAGCTTGTCTGTATAGCTTTACAAGATAGTAGGCAAGGCAGATAAGAAACAGAAGTGGATCCCCTTTTAAATGTCCCTTCAGTGGCCCTTCTGAAGGACCTTGGAATGACTCCTAGAAATTTCAAGTTCTGACAGTTTTTGTCTAGCATGTCTTTATTTCAGGCTTTTCAGACTTTTAAGACTGTGTTGTTTTAGAGCTGCAAGAGGAAAATGGAAGACATTTTGGCAAGAAGGTATGTCTTAAAATATGGCTTCATGGTAAGGGTGAGCTGGACTAACTAGTTCCTGATTTCTGAGAGAGAAAATGTCATTCCTACTACATCCCATCTCCCATAAGCCGATTCATTTCCTGAAGCTGTTGAAAAACCCCAACAAAACCTTAAAAATCACCCTACAAGCTGAAACAAGACTTGTCAGTTTTAGTTTTCTGAAATGAATGTTAACTGAATTACATGTTTATTCTGTAATCAGAATCGTTGAATCAAAAAATGGTCTGGGTTGGAAGGCACAGTCTTCTAGTTCCAGCACCCCTAGTGTGGAAAGGAACACCTTCAACTAGATCAGGTTGCTCAGAGCTCCATCTGTCCTGGCCTTAAACACTTTCAGGGATGGGGCACAGCCACAGCTTCTCTGGGCAACTTGTTCCAGTGCCTCACCACCCTCCCAGTAAAGAATTTCTTCCTGATGTGTAATGCAAGCTTACTTCTCTTTCCGTTTGAAGTGCAAGAGGCTTTCTTTCAGCCTTTCCTCCACGGAAAGGTGCACCATCCCTCCAGTTATCTTGGTGGCTCTCCTCTGGGCTCTCTCCAGCTGGTCAATGTCCTTCCTGTGCTGGGAACCCCAGAGCTGGATGCAGCACTGCAGGTGGGGTCTCACTGGAGTGGAGTCATGGAATCACCTCCCCAAAAGTACCAACTGCATTGGCCGGGAATCGAACCCGGGCCTCCCGCGTGGCAGGCGAGAATTCTACCACTGAACCACCAATGCTGATGATTATTTTATTATTTTTTTTCCAGCTCATTTTACACATTGTCTTTATTAAAAAAAAATTGAATAAAACAAAAACTTCTAGTCCACAAACCCACAGGCACCACCAACTTCTTTGATTTTTCCCCTCTACTCTTCCACTGAAGAACTTGGCTTTCACCATTGGGAGTTGCTTGGGCAGCTTCCCCTTGCCCTGCACTTTGTAGTAGCCTGAGTGCATAATATTGGTGACTGAGGCCAGAGTGATACTTGTCAAAGTTCGTCCTGTGATGCTGTATACCACCAGCATTACCATGTCCTCTGGGATGTTTCCTGTGTGTGCCCATGTGGCCGTGGCTAATGTGCCCCCTCAGCTTCTGGGTGTCCCTTACTCTGGAAGGCATCTTGTTGGTGTGTGCAGGGGCAAGGAAAGAGCCTGGTGCATGTGAGAGTGAGGAAAGGCAAAGGGGGCGGAAGTGGGAAAGCATCAGATCTAATGTAAGGCAAGCATGTTTCATTGTCAAAATATTATGGGAAGAATGGAAGGTGATGAGACTGCTACCTCACCATTTCTCCAAGCTGAGATGTGAAGCTACAGCAGTGGAAGTGTGGCTCCATTACAGTCCAAGTCTGTTTTTGCTAGAGGTGCCCCATGGTCCTGCTGTAACTCCTGTGGGCTCAGCAGTCTCCCCCGCCTGCGCCTCACCGGTACTGAGTGGCATCTGAATTGAAGTGGCAAAATACTGTCAGTGCAATTTTATTGCTGGATCAGTTCCCTGATCTGGTATGTTGCTGGTTCACATTATAGCCAGCACTAGCACACAACAGGAATTGCAGCTTTCTGGTACCGTCTGCCATATTAATAAAATACGTGTGGCTTGCTAAAACTAATTTTTTTTGGTAGCTGTGGATTTGTTGTGGTAGAGGCTTGCTAGTACAGTGGGGGCTGGTTGACAGTCAGCATGTGTAACAGTGCTAATAATCTGACTGGCATTCATGGTACAAGGGCTTTAAGTCCCTTGAAGTTCCTCAGCATAACTCTGGAGACGTGACTTGTGGACTTTTTATTTTGTTGGTTTTTGTTTTGTGTTGTTTGGGGTTTTTATTCTATTAAAATAATCTGCAGATGACAGCACCTGTATCCTGTATGTTACAGCACTTAGCTAAGACTGTATGATGAAATGCTGCCGTAGTTCAGATTGCATGAGCAGATCATAAGCAGACTGTACTCCTATTCTGCCTGCCTTCTTATTAAAAAGAAATGTTGTGGGCCAGTAGATTCTTCCTCCTGAACCAGCTGCCTGCTACTGACATTGGAAATGTTGCCTTACCCTCCCACTACAACTTACCGAGTTTTGATTTGTAGGTAGTAATTTTTGTTCGCTGTAAGAGTAAAGGTGTGTTGTCAGTAAGTTATTATACAGGTACTTGATTTGACTGGGATGCAGTTATATGAATAGAGAATTTGAGACACAGGGAATGCTGAAGGTGAAGAATTAAGCTTTGAATTCATGTGAATTGGTGAGATTCAGAGTCTTTCACTTTTCTGTGGAACGACATATAGGTGAATAATCATTCAAAAATTGCACCATTCATGGAAAGAATTCTTCTATTTATTAGCTGCTGGTAGTTAGTGGTCCTGTCAAGGAGCTATTCCATTTGGGTGTAGTTTGATTTCGTTGTATTTGAGCAATCTGTCCTAACTCAATAATTGGATGGTTTGACTTCTTTAAATTTCTTTTTTCTTTTTTGTTTTGCTATTTACCTCCTAAGGATCTGCTGTCAGGAAAGGCCTTCTTGTGCAAACACTTTAAATAATGTCAATAAAGACAAGATAAAATTACCTCTTATTATGCTGCTTCATAGATGGACTCATCAGCTGTTCACAACAGTGCCATCTATTCTAGGGAATTAATCTAGAGGATAAGTGTTTAATATTTGGACATTGACCTGTTGGGGTGAGTCCAGAGGAGGGCCACAAAGTTGATCAGAGGTTTGGAGCACATCATCTATGAGGAAAGGCTGAGGGACTTTGGATTGTTCAGCCTGGGAAAAAGAAGGCTTTGGAGTGACATAATTGTGGCCTTCCAGTACCTGAAAGGAGCCTGCAGGAAAGATGGGACAAGACTGTTTACAGGAGGATGTAGTGACAGGACAAGGGGCAATAGGTTCAAATGGAAAGAGAGTAGCTTTAAATTAGACATTAGGGAAAACTCTTTACTGTAAGAGTGATGAAGCGCCAGAACAGGTTGCCCAGAGAAGCTGTGGATACCCCATCCCTGGAAGTGTTCAAGGCCAGGTTGGAGCTCTGACACTTTCTAGTGAAAGGTGTTCCTGCCCATGGCAGGGAGGTTGGAACTTGATGATCTTCAAGGTCCCCTTCCAGCCCAAACCACTCCATAATTCAGAATATTTCTACAAGTGTCTGTAGAGCAATTAAACATATCACCTTGGTTAGGTGGCCTTAGTAGTGTTGAAACAGCCCTGGTTTATAGTTCTTGTGGACTTGCACAGTGATCTAAGACTATTTAGGATAAAGGAAAATTAGAGTATCTCTCAAAAATGTTGCCAAAATGCCTGGAGATGAGTTTAGCTGAAGGCAATATGTTGCAGTTATAAAGTGAGCAGCTTTGAATTCCTCTGTGTCACCGTACCACCCCTCCACTCCCCCCACCTTCCCCCCAAAAAAAGAAACCTGAAGTTTATAAACCCAACCTCCTGAAAACCTCAACAAATCAAATCACCCAACCCTCCCTAGCCTAGCTCAGTGACACTTGCATGCTGACCACATGCTCATACATGTTGCTGTAAAGTCTTGGTGGGGTTCTGTTGGAACATGATGAATTTCATCTATCTATACTGAGGGATGGTTTTGATTCCAGGAACAAGTCCTGGAAAACTTTACACACATCTTTTGTTTTTTTACTTCATCAGTGTATTCAGATCAGGATGTGGGGTGATTAATGCAGTAGTACATCGTACAGTAGAGAACGTAGTAATCTTTCTGTTAATGAGGGTTCAGGTTGTAAATTTCAGTAGTATCTCTAGAGAATAAGTGCTCAGCTGTCCAAATGATGTGAAACTGTGTAATGTCAGGANTGTTTTGGTTTTTTTTTTTTTTTTATTTTATTAAAATAATCTGCAGATGACAGCACCTGTATCCTGTATGTTACAGCACTTAGCTAAGACTGTATGATGAAATGCTGCCGTAGTTCAGATTGCATGAGCAGATCATAAGCAGACTGTACTCCTATTCTGCCTGCCTTCTTATTAAAAAGAAATGTTGTGGGCCAGTAGATTCTTCCTCCTGAACCAGCTGCCTGCTACTGACATTGGAAATGTTGCCTTACCCTCCCACTACAACTTACCGAGTTTTGATTTGTAGGTAGTAATTTTTGTTCGCTGTAAGAGTAAAGGTGTGTTGTCAGTAAGTTATTATACAGGTACTTGATTTGACTGGGATGCAGTTATATGAATAGAGAATTTGAGACACAGGGAATGCTGAAGGTGAAGAATTAAACTTTGAATTCATGTGAATTGGTGAGATTCAGAGTCTTTCACTTTTCTGTGGAACGACATATAGGTGAATAATCATTCAAAAATTGCACCATTCATGGAAAGAATTCTTCTATTTATTAGCTGCTGGTAGTTAGTGGTCCTGTCAAGGAGCTATTCCATTTGGGTGTAGTTTGATTTGGTTGTATTTGAGCAATCTGTCCTAACTCAATAATTGGATGGTTTGACTTCTTTAAATTTCTTTTTTCTTTTTTGTTTTGCTATTTACCTCCTAAGGATCTGCTGTCAGGAAAGGCCTTCTTGTGCAAACACTTTAAATAATGTCAATAAAGACAAGATAAAATTACCTCTTATTATGCTGCTTCATAGATGGACTCATCAGCTGTTCACAACAGTGCCATCTATTCTAGGGAATTAATCTAGAGGATAAGTGTTTAATATTTGAACATTGACCTGTTGGAGTGAGTCCAGAGGAGGGCCACAAAGTTGATCAGAGGGTTGGAGCACATCATCTATGAGGAAAGGCTGAGGGACTTTGGATTGTTCAGCCTGGGAAAAAGAAGGCTTTGGAGTGACATAATTGTGGCCTTCCAGTACCTGAAAGGAGCCTGCAGGAAAGATGGGACAAGACTGTTTACAGGAGGATGTAGTGACAGGACAAGGGGCAATAGGTTCAAATGGAAAGAGAGTAACTTTAAATTAGACATTAGGGAAAACTCTTTACTGTAAGAGTGATGAAGCGCCAGAACAGGTTGCCCAAAAAAGCTGTGGATACCCCATCCCTGGAAGTGTTCAAGGCCAGGTTGGAGCTCTGACACTTTCTAGTGAAAGGTGTTCCTGCCCATGGCAGGGAGGTTGGAACTTGATGATCTTCAAGGTCCCCTTCCAGCCCAAACCACTCCATAATTCAGAATATTTCTACAAGTGTCTGTAGAGCAATTAAACATATCACCTTGGTTAGGTGGCCTTAGTAGTGTTGAAACAGCCCTGGTTTATAGTTCTTGTGGACTTGCACAGTGATCTAAGACTATTTAGGATAAAGGAAAATTAGAGTATCTCTCAAAAATGTTGCCAAAATGCCTGGAGATGAGTTTAGCTGAAGGCAATATGTTGCAGTTATAAAGTGAGCAGCTTTGAATTCCTCTGTGTCACCGTACCACCCCTCCACTCCCCCCACCTTCCCCCCAAAAAAAGAAACCTGAAGTTTATAAACCCAACCTCCTGAAAACCTCAACAAATCAAATCACCCAACCCTCCCTAGCCTAGCTCAGTGACACTTGCATGCTGACCACATGCTCATACATGTTGCTGTAAAGTCTTGGTGGGGTTCTGTTGGAACATGATGAATTTCATCTATCTATACTGAGGGATGGTTTTGATTCCAGGAACAAGTCCTGGAAAACTTTACACACATCTTTTTTTTTTTTACTTCATCAGTGTATTCAGATCAGGATGTGGTGTGATTAATGCAGTAGTACATCGTACAGTAGAGAACGTAGTAATCTTTCTGTTAATGAGGGTTCAGGTTGTAAATTTCAGTAGTATCTCTAGAGAATAAGTGCTCAGCTGTCCAAATGATGTGAAACTGTGTAATGTCAGGAGGGCTTAAACTAGTGATCTGCCTCATGTTTGCTCTCAGTGTCCTGGTGGCTTCTGACAACTGTCCTGCAATGTGCTGAGAAACCCAGGAGTCTGCTACTGGGGCAATACACCAGAGAATATGTGTACAGAACACATCTATCTTTTTTCTTCCTTTCTTTTTTTGGAAACACCCAGTTCTGTGTGTACGTGCCGATGCAAACTGAGGCAAGCTGAAGCGTGCTGTGCAGATGTATGTCTTGGGAACTAGCTGTTATATAGAAATTGTGTTGTGAAAAATACTTGTAGGCAGTAAGACTTTTGGGTTTTATGGCTAGTTTTAGTTTGTTAAATGACGAGCCGTTGCCTGCAAAGGTTTCTGTGTTCCCTTGCTAAGGCAGTAATGTTTCTTTAGAGGAATACCCTATATTTAATTTCTTTGTAGTAAGAAACTCCTAGGAAGCTATTCTTAATATGAGTTAGTAGGTTCCTGTTTGATAAGAAGCTGAACAAATCATCTGCAGAGGTATTTGACATATGAACTTCAGACTGTGTTGTACAATTTGCCCCCTGCATCATCTTAATCCCCTAGCACCTTGCCTCCCTCCTGACTGCCCCATGGCCTGGGCCACCCTCGCCCCCTCCAAAATAAAGCCTCATTTAGAAGTATTGTCATCCTGTCTCATAGTTATTTTTTTTTTTTAATTCTTTCTTAAAAAGAGATGCTTCAAGCTTGTTAAATGCTGTCCTTTCAGCTGCATGAAGAAAGGGGGCAGTGGACTGGGTTGGTTTTCTAGGGCTGCAATGTTAGAAATAGACTAATTTGAGTTGGAAGGTACACATAGGGGTCGTCAGCTCCAACTCCCTGATCTAATTTGCTCATGTAAGGAAGGGTTGATTTTGGACTATGGATGCCACTCTTAACACCCCACCTCCCTACTCCCCAAACCAGGATTTTAAAGTATCAATAGAAACCTCATTCTAGATGTATGAATTTACAGGACTGCATGTGGGGTATGTCAGTATGGTCTCTCTGCAAGCAAGCAAGCACTCAGTTTCCCTGTGCTCCTGTCTGGCTCTGTCCGATAGCAGCTGGGCTGGAGCTCATGTGGTAAATCCTGCAGAGAGCTCAGTCCTGCTTACTGCAGCTACTTTAAATGTCCTGCCATTTCGGAATGGCAGATTAAGCACAGCTCTGCCTGCTAGACACTCTGCAGACCCTGCAGTAAGGCAGTTCACTGCCACTTGGTGATGGATTGGGATCAGAATTGTACTTTGCTTGGGAAGAGATGAAAAGTTTTTCAAAGGCATAAGAGCTCAGATGAAATACTTTTTTTTTGCCTAGATAAGAGGTACACACTTGTTTGGACTCATCTTTCAAAAACATGCTTTTATAGACTGAGACAAGGTTAAATAAGTGGAACTTGAAGGGGTATAAAAGTGAAAATTAAGAAAAGATTGTAGGGAAAAGTGTATGTTTCATGATAGGTTCTTATGTTTCTTTTATTTAAAAAAAAGCTCTCATACACTTCATAGAGATTTTTTTGCAGCATCAAACATATGGTTAAAATATTGCTCCAGCACAAATGGTTCTGCTCGGAGTTCTCACAGTGTTGTCACTGAACATGTTCAAGGATGTGATAATTTTGAATGTATTTGCCTACGGTTTGTTTTAGAATACTTCTGTAGTTAAACATGTTGAGACAGTCGCAGTTTGAAGTTGCTGTGCTGTTCTCCATTTGATGGGAAGCTTTTTCCTGGTATTTACTCTAAGGGAAGAGCAGACGTTTATCCACAAAGTGCTTTGGTATGGGACTTAAAAGACAAAAACTTCCATGTGTTTGAAAAAAATGTGCTTATATTGCTTCTGAGTGGTTTTTTTGTTTGTTTTGTTCCAAGACTGAGTGACTGTTAACAAGGAATTGGTTGACTACAGACTATAAAGAAATTGCAATAAGCTGCTTCAGAGAGGTGGGGTCTTTTTCTTTAAGTATTCAAACCAAGCACGCATTTTTTCACAAACCTTCAAAAATTAAAAAAAAAAATCAAAAAAAAAAAAAATCAAATGTGTGATTCCCACCCCTGTTATTCAATCCCTAAGGAATAGACAGTCTCTTTTCCCGGAACACACCCACTCCCAACCTAAACAAACATCTTTTTTACTTGTAGCAATTGAATTACTTCTAGTATGGATTTATGCCAAGTAACAGTTCATTGAAGTATGGGAGGAACCATCAGGACACAGTTCAACATAACTGTCTCAGTATTCATCTGAGCACCTGAAGAAGAACTGCATAAATCTGTGCTCTGCGTTAGAGAAAGAATAGGTGTGATTGAGGATGCACGGTTGAGAAGAGATCACTAAGGGTATCTGATATTTTTGTTAAACTTTGTGCCTCCTGTATGAATCATTTAGTTTATAGCCATTTATGTGTGGTAGCAGAGAGGCCTTCAGTAGCTTGCAAGTGAAAAGATGCATACGTGTGTTGGAGTGAACTTCTATTTACAGAGTGGAAACAAACTACTTTTAAACTCTCTTGTCAGCACTATCTGAGAATACTTTTATTAGCCTATGGTTAGAGAATTTTCTGGACTGAGGCAGTGAGAGGAACTGAATGTGGCCTTCTGATTTCTCTACAGCTAGGTGATAAATACCATCTTCACAGTTGCACAATGTATTTACACCAAGTTCACGGACGGTATGTTACTTGTTTTATTTTGGCCAAGTTGTTGGTTGGGGTGGCAGCACTCCAGCTTCATTGGTAGAGTTCTCATCAAACAAGACTTAGGGACGAGAAAAATAGAGGAACAAGGAAGGCAGTGGCGTGTCTTGAAGGTCAAGTTATAGATAACTCCTTAAAGAGCCAGTTTACCCATGATGAGACAAGGAGATTAGGGTATGTCAGTGATGAAGACGGAAAGAGTGAAATGAAGCCCTGAATTTGATCTGGTGGAGCAGAAGTTGCATATTTCTAAGGTTGGCTTAAGGAAGGAAAAAGTACAGCGACTCTTGTAATGCCTGAAACAGAGATATCTTGCTCTGGGAGGACACATGAGATTAATTGCAGCTAACATCAATGCTTTTTCACCTTTTCAACAGGAGGGGAAAAAAAAAGGATTTTTCTTTTTAGGAAATCTTGGTTTATTTTGTTGAACAAGAATATATAGCTTATGTAAAAAAAAACAAAACCCACCTGCTTTGGAAGGAGTACTCAGTGAAAGGTTGATAGTACAGCTATAAACAAACTTAGCAGATGTTTGGCTTCTGGGTTGTTCTGTTCTGGGACCCGAGGTACAAATGCATTTTCATTTTGTAATGCTAATGAAGTCTTGGATCAGAGCAAAAATATTACCTTGGAGCTGTTCTTAGCAGCTGTTGATGCAGAAAATTTTATGTCTGGAACTCAGTTTCAGTTCCTTTTTTGGTATTCCCTGAGCTGGAATTGAAGGCATGCCGCCTTGCCCATTCTGCTGCTGTGCGACCCTGCGGTAGCTGTAATCAGCGGCCTGGGAGATGAGCGACTGGAGCAGGAGCGATTGGCTGGGGAGCAATTTCCTGGAGTACATCTGTGTCAGGCACAGCGAGCTAAAGCAGCCATGTGTGCGCACGCTCTGATCTCTTGGGAGGTTCATTACAGGGTCTCGTACAAGGGCATTCTCTGCTTCTGCACATCAGCATGGAAGAAGCTCGTCGAGGGAAGAGAATGCAACCTGTATGTAAATAGCAGCTGTGTAACGTAATAATGGCTCCAATGTGATTTGATGCAAGTGATATTTAGCAGCTGTGGCTCAGAATTGTGTGCTGCCTTAGGCTCACTAGTTGTGGAAGAAATTTTTGAAAGATCTGGTGATAGAAGTAATAGTTTGAGTAGAGATTTCTGTATTAGGGAAGGTATTTGCTGTGTTGTTACAATTGCTTAATCGTAGTAACCAGCTTAATTCAGAAAGAAAATGTGCTTTTACAATTGTGACAGTATACTATCAGACTTTGAGAGTGGTTGAGTGTTTTGGGTTGGGTTATTTTTTCTTTTTTCTTTTGCATTATTTTGAGTCAGCCTGTCCTAATTTGAAGGTTATCCACTGTGGCTTTGCCTGATTCTATGCAAGTATAGCAGGGATGTTTCTGGTAGAGAATCTTGAATAGCCAGTAAATTGTTCTTTTTTGGCAAAAAAAGGAAAGGGAACCTCTAAAGAGCTGTGTAACGGAGGTGAAATGTTTATGGACATAACATTTTCTTCAAACCTCAGTGGCACAGATACAAAACTCCATTTGTGGGGATTTGTACAGTGAAGTAGTGAATTCTAGTATTAGTGTTACAAGCTATTGCTTAGCAGTTGTGTGGTTGTCATTACCACTGCCAAGTAACTGCAATGCAGCGTGTAACAGGGATTACTACTTTAAGAGTTTCCTGGAAACTAAAATCTATGGGATGGTATTTTCCTAACTCTAAAGATCCCTGAATTATTTTGTATATGACAGCTAAATTTTCTATTCCCTTGTGTGAGCGTAAGAAGTAAGAGTTTGATTTAGATGTGTTAAAGTGCATCAGATTACAGTGGGCTTTTGTTTGTCAAGGTCTCTGTAGTACAGTGCTCAATTTTTGGTTACCACTGTGGTGTTACTTTCAGCTCTGGACACAGGACTCTATCAAGCATGTATATGCCTAAAAAACTAGGCAAAGATATGAGATGACTAGTTACAAACATAGTACTTCTGCTTTTTTTACCTGTAATCTCAGGAGTTCACTTAAATACATTTAAGTGAATGGAGATAGGGATTTTTTTTTGAATGAAATTTAGTACTGTGAAGCAGTGATAAAATGCAACTTTGTAAAATAGCTAGTATAATATTAGATATGCAAGTTGATATCTTGTGTTGGATTGGTGACAGTGTTTGCTAAGTTTATGCATGGTGGTAAATTTTCTGGCTTGCAGAACACTCAGGCTGAATTCAAATGGGCTTCTAATTTTAATAGAATACTCACCTGCACCTTATTAGTCGTACTTTGTTAGGAATCAAGCCATCCCTTTTTCTTGTGCTTGTTCCAGCTCAGTTTTTTTTATGAATTGCTGTGGTGTGCCATAGTTGATAGCCATTCACAATTGTAACCAATCTCTTGTTGGTATTACGTTTCCTTTTCTTTCTGACTTTTTCTCCCAATTTAATTTTCTCTTCTAATTAACACAGACACTTGGTTTACTGTCCAAAGACGTGTTTAATTTTTCTGGGACGGGGCATGGCTTCTCTTGCAGGTTGTGGTGCTCAGTGTGACCCTGACTGGAGTAAGGCCTGCTAGAGCTGAGATAAAACTACTTATAAACATTAGATTTCAATGGTGCAAGAAGCAAAACATTAGCATGTTTGGAACTGTTCTTTTCCTGAGAGGGTTTGGGTTTTGTGGTGTTAAAGTAGCACACATACACATCTTTAGTCCCCTCCAAATACAGTTTTGAAAAATAAAAATTACAGTGCAACTTCTGGAGAGTCTGACTGAAGTCTGTTGATGTCTTTTGGACATACTTGTCCAAACAAGGTTTGTAGAACCGCTGTGTTTTTTGTAAGTCTTCTAGAAGGAGATTGGTCAGATGTATTTAGTAAGGTAAGCTGAGCAGTTAATTAGAGGATTAGTAGGCTAAAAAAACGTCTAAGTATCCCTGACCTCTTTCGTTACGGTCTTACTGAAATAAATCTAAGTGTGACACCTTCCTTTGAGGCTCTGAGTGTAGCTTTGATTAGGAGGGGCTGTCATTTACATGTGAAGATTGTTGTGTAAAATAGGAATTGTATAAGCACAGATAAAATTCAGGAAAAGGGGGTGTGTGCGTGGTGACACCAAAGCCATTGAGCTGTACTAGAGTCTTTCCTGTAGTGCTTGAGTAATACCCTCCGCTAAGACAGTAGGGGGAAAAAACTCTGGAAAGCAGCTGCTCCTGTGCAAAGGAGACCATAAAAAAATACACCTAAGGGGGAACCCATCGACAGTATGCTTCCTATTTTAAACCTGGCAAGTGTTGTGTTTGTGAATTATTATTAATTGTGCTCTCATCTGTATATATTTAGAGGGGAAGGCCAGCTAAAAATTGTATGATGACAAAATGAGACAGGGCTCATTTATATTTGGTGCATTTTTCCTTGGCTGTTAGGTTGATGTGCTTGATTTAGAAGTGGTAGTGTTTCATCACTCTGGCAACTTCTGAAGATACAGTGTAGAGGCTGTGCCCAAAGAACTTACTTCACAGGCATCTATAGGACCACTTGTGCAGTTCAACTAAAGTTGAGCAGTTTGATAGACTGCCTAACACCTTCACTTACTGTTATTTAGAAAGAACTTCGATTTTTTTGTATCCTGGCTGTCCTTCAAGAAGGCAGCAACCAGAGATGCCTGCCCTCCTGCCCACTGTGGGCTCATCTTACCACTGGTTAAAAGCAGAATCAGTCTGAAAGAGAAGTAAAACAATATATTTAGAACTTACCAAGTGCTGCTGTTGTTGTGCCTGCAGGTAAACCACATCAAGAAGCCCTTCCTATTTACTCACTTTTAACTAAACCTGCCTGGTGCTGTGTATGGGTAGCAGTGGGAGAGCTGTGGGGTAGACCTGATGATTGCCTGAGGTAGAGTGATTGTCACTCAGCTCTGCATACAGTATACAGAGATGGCCTTAACAAATACACTGTTTTTCTGGTTTCTTTTCTTACCACTTCCAGGGTTGCTGTCCCTGGTAGACTTAATCTCCTGATTTTATGGCTCTACAGCACTGGTCTTTTTGGTTTTTTACTCCCTGAAGTCTTAGTTCTTATTAACCTGCAGCTCTGGGAGGTTGAATGGATAGAGAGGGGGTTGTACGTGCATTCTGTAAATGGGAGATGTGTTTTATTTCCTGACTACATGGAGTATTATGTGTGCCTAGAACAGAAATGCAGGCTTCTGAAACAGACCACTTGGGAAATGTAGCTGTGAAAATGTATCATGAATTACCGTGCTGGTTCTAAATTATCCTAAACAATGTATTTCAATACCTATGTAACAAAACAAGTGAGTCTATCTATTTTTGAAAAGGATCAGTTGTAAAATATTTTCTAGATGTATACACACATACCTGGATACATTTGCAAAGTGACGTTCTGTAGTTCCTCTTTGGTTATCTTTGAGATATATGGTCAAAATGAAGGTTTTAATTCCTTTTTCTAGCCAAACCTTAATTTTCGAAGCAGAGCAATATTGACAATCATTAATTTTTTGGTTTGTTTTTGTCACCGGAGCCTTTCTTGATGGCTGTCATATCTGTCTTCTGAATGCAGATCCAACAAAGGAGGGCTGATAATAAAACAAGGCCTGCTTTGGCTATGCTTCCTAAGGTTAGGCCACCGTTGACACTGATTCAGTTTGCACTGTTGCTGTGGGCTTCTCCTGTTGTGTCCTCTTGCAGACAGCATGTTGATGGATGGTTTGATCCAGCTGAACTGCTCCTATGTACTTACTGGTGCTGAAAGAAGGAAGAACAAAGTGTGAAAGGCAAAATGCACTGTGCACAAGTTCCCTTGTGCTGTTGATCTTAGTTGGTAAATCTACAGTAGCATGCTACAAACGTTTGCCAGTTGGGTCTGTAAGCAGGGTGTGCTCCTGTTTTGAGAGGAATGGTTTGTTGGTGCCATGTTCCAGCCTAAGAGCTAAATCCTGTCTGCCAGGTCCCTTGTGCCTACAAAAGTAGAGATGTATCCATGAGTTCTTGTGGGAAGGAGGGGGGAACTGCTTGCTTTGTCTTCGAGCCAGAGAGGTTGGAAGACCATTACAGTCACAAAGCAATATGTAGGATCACTAGGATGGTGTAGGCAGTTGTATTAGATGTATTAGAATAGTATGTAAAAAAGAAGTATTAAACTGTTGGCCAGATACAGATGTATAAAGGAAAAAAGTTGATATGCATACACTCCTCCCTCCCCATCCTGAGTTGGGGTTAGTTTTTGTTGGTTGGTTTTTGTGTGGTGGTTTTTCTTTTTTTTTTTTTTTCTGTCCTTTATTTGCATCTACTTCAATAAATGCTGCAGTGAAGCTTCTCTGTAGCATGAAAGTCATAATGTAATTTTTTCTGGGGGGGGGGGGTGATGGTGTTTGTAGAGGTTTTTTTGTTTGTTTGTGCTCTCTCTTAAGCCCTGCTTACTTATTTCCATGAGCACTAATACAGTTTCTTCTGGTGCTGCAACTCACTCCCTAGATCTGCTGGGGAAGAACTTTGGTCTGAGGAAATGTAAATGGAGCACATAAACATTGACTTAGCTAAGTAATGGTCTTAAATGTTGAGCTCAAATGCTCAAATTATTCTTAACATGCTTGCTGTAGATTTCAAAGGTTTACAGTTAGCTATATCAGCCATTTATGATCACTGTCTATCACCAGAATGATTTGATTGAACTGTATTTCAAGTACCTTAAAAATGTGCTTCTAGCAAGTTGTCTGTCTTGGAAGTGGTTATTCAGTAATGCACTTTGGCAGCGTGCCTGTCTGAAATCTGTCATGTGTGTGACTGCACAAAGTTAAGTGAGTTGCATGGTGAGAAATGCTTGCAGAGATGACAGTGGAAACTTGCCTTTGGATTCAATACTCCATGCGTCATATTCGTGCTAGTCCTCTAGACTGCAGCTACCACATACTGCTGGAGGTTGTCAGTTCTTCCAAACTCGGTGCTTTCCTTAAAAATTCACATGATTTAGGATTGACTCTTTTTTTCAATACTATTTTTAAAAAACACGTAGCATTAATATGGTAGATATAAAAAGTGTACTGTACTAAATGATGATAAATGTTTGAGAAGGTAAATAAGTAGTGTTAACAATTTCTGGTGCTTGATTTTCTGCAAAGGGGAATTACTCTTTTCTCATGGACTCAGAAAAGACATTTGAAAACCAGAGGTGGCAAGGGGAATCCTACTGGTAGTCCACTGGAGCACTGAGTATTTCAAAGTCTTGTCTGATCTGTAGCAGTTGAAAAGGGATTTCATTTTCATGCTGAGGAGAGTTAGAAGGCTGAGAAGACAGGCTCTGGTGTGTGCAGGCTCCTCTGGCTGAATATGAAGGTTTTACTGGAGGGTTGTTTCTGCAGTATGTTTGTGAGTATCCAGAAATCTGATGTTAGGAAAAAGTATACTTAGTGTGTCATAATACAGTGTAGCATATCTTAATACAATGTGCTAGTGTTTTTATTTTTCTTTTTTTTTTCTTTGAAGTACTCTGGATTTGTTCTGTTTCTATAAATTACCATCTCCTTGTTTAAAAAAAAGGCAAACCAAAGGTGAAAGCTTAATCTCTCCCTAGGGCACCTTTGTTGCTGCTTATGTTGGGGTTTTTTTCCCCCTTCTCAATTGTTCTGTCTTTTGACTGAAAATGAAAGTTACATACATTTAAAGTTAGGCTTGGATTTTACTTTCGCTCATCTACATCAGCTGTATTTGGGCATCTGTGGGAGTATTGTATGCAAAGTTTCACATGCAGTGAATGGTAAACTGCAGAGGAATACTTGCTTTAAGCTCCAGGCATTCTCTGCCTAAAAAAGGGAAGTGGACAAGTTCTCCACAATCCCACTGTTCTTTGTTTATGTAAAAAGTTCAGAAAGTAGACGAGAGAACTAAAATGGCAACTGTAAAAGTTTTCCCTCCCTTCAGTGCTTTCAACTGACATGATAGATCATCTATAATTACTGGAAAACTGTGCCCTACAGACTTTATTTTTAACCAGGAAAAGGTTGCAGTTTGGAATTACTTTATAATGCACTTGAATATTTTTGCTTTTTTTACCTGACCTAAGGCAAAAGTATCTCATACTGGGATTTGCTCTGGGCATCACAAAACAGATATGTTAAAATGATGCTTTGTGTTTTTCTGAACAAAGGCTGTAAATTATATGCTTCCTTCATGTATGATATTTGTGGTTGTTAATGGTTTATTCTTGGAAGAGTCTTTGCATATGTTGAGTACTTTGAGATAGTGATAGAACGGTCTGCAAGGGCACGCATGCCTTCCTGTAATCTAATCTTAAAAGACATGTTACTCTCACATGATGTGGTTTTTGAAGGCTGCTTCTATATGTATGAGTTTGGCAGAGAATCTCTTTTACTAAAGCAAAGGGCGATAAAAATTAATAACGTGATACAGGGCACACAGCAAATCCAGTTTCAAAATGTTATTGGGAGATAAAAATCTTTCCTTGTGTGTGTATTTTTCACAGTATGTATGTAGTTTTCTACTGGTATGCAGTTGTTTGTATAATCTGGAGAAAAACTTTGTCTTCCTTTTTTGCTCAAAAACTGTGTGTTTGGCAAGATTCCAAGTGTCCTGAAAGGACTACTGGGGATGGGTGTGTTTAGGTGCAGGATTTTTCAGCAGTCTGTGGCTGTAACCATGAAGCTAATTGTGGAATAGGTTTTGATAGCAGTTTTCCTATTACTAGGGTTTTTTTTTTTTCCACTCACATGTGAAAAAAAACACTTAAGGTATTTTAGAGCATTTCTGATTCTTCCATCTCTTTTCCATCTCTGCTTGGAGTTTTATGGTAGCCTGCAATGCTACTGTGTATGTCTGTTTCTGTGAACTGGACTGTACTACAGTACGCTCGATTTTGGTGTGTAGGGGACAGGAATATACTATTTCTCCCCATGCTCCCCTCCCATCTTATTACCATGACACTTAAAAGATGTCTGCCACTTCTTTATTAATAGGTACAGGATTTTGATTTTTCTAACCTGCATGCAAAACTCTACTGTCACTACAATGCAGCAGCAGTGGCAAAGTTAGGTTATGGTGTAATGCCTTTCTTGAAAACCCTGTTTTCAGGTTCACCGCTCAGAATCTACTTGTATTCAGTTTTCAGAGGTTTATTCTGCCATGTGCTATTCTTTTCTCTTGTATTTTTACCTGTTTACTTAGTGCCAGTTGCTTTTGGTTTTTTTATGTGGTCTAGTTGCATCTAACCTTTTTTTAAACCTTATCAGAATTATTTTCCCAGCACGTGTTGCTTATCATCTTCATATTCTTTAATCTTCTTTCCTCAATAGTTAAATATTTAGATTTTTTTGTGTGTATGTGCACACAATACACTATAATAAAGATATTTTTTGTTAAGATCAAGGAGTCCTGTGTTCAAAAAAAATTTTTTGAGAGTGGGAGTTGATACAGTATGTTTTAGCTTGTACCTGTTTACACGTAGGTGTGTTGTTTTTCATCCTTGCCACTTTCCTGTGAGGTGACAAACTTGTTCTATATATATAAAGCAATTGCATAATTCTAAGACCAAAGTTGAGGTGAATGTCAACACTGTTAGGATTCCCAGTCCCTGTAAGACTCCTGATTTAGGCTTCTGTTTTTCCCTCATGAAACCATTATCACAGATCTTCTGTGGATTGATGTAAATGCTGCTAGAAGCAGTGACCAGACAGATAAACTTGTGGTGAATCTAGCTGTCATATGGCCAAAAGAAGTCACTTTGGTGAGCTGATCCAATGGAAAACAAATCTGTTGTTTAAGTGTTTTTTATCTGACTTCATGATGATGTGCCCAAGGGAGCAGAAAGAGCAGGGACAGTAATCTTTAGCAGTTAGCCTTGCCCTTATACTTGGATGTAAAACGTTACCTTTAGGCAGTCATTCTTTTGGAGAACCAGCTCTGTCAGGAGGCTGTGATTTGTGAGCTGTGAAAAGTGGACTTTATTCTAAGGAATGCAAACACGTGGAGAAAGACAACTTTAATGTTGTTTTGATGTCAAGTCTGAGATGGGCTTGAGATTTCTACTACTCAGTTGTTTCATTTTTGTCAAGACTGAGCAAAAGGTGGGTTTAAGGTCTGCTTTAGTGATGTGCAGAATGTGATTAGAGGACATGTTCAGAGATAAGCCTATAACTATTTCAAATACTGTGGTGTGGTTTCAGTAGTAGTGGAAGCTGAACAGGTCTGCTTGAAACTGCTGCTTTTTAACTTTGTGGGTAAAAAAAGTATGAATTAGGTTAGCAAGCTGACTGTTGAAACCTGAATGAAGCAGTTATTTTGATATTTCCGGAGTCGTTGGTCTAGGAAAGGCCTTAGGTGGGTAACCTAACCTTTTTGCTACCCCTTTGTTCAAAAAAGCTTCTTATTTGTGCTGGAAAATCTCACACAGGAATTGTCCCTTAAAGAGAAGAGCTTGAGATCTCTCAATATTAACTTCTGTTTCTTTTTATAAATTTACCAGTTATTTTATTGAAGTAGATTGATTGCTGTTGAATAAAAAACTTAAAGAATACTGCACTTTTGAAATGTGTGTCCTGATTGTTGATACAATGAAATCAAGAGCGTTGCAGAAGGAAATTTTATGGTATTTAGCCCATCTGTTGATTTATTCTCTTTTTCCTTCAATACAGGGTAATGCAAAATTGGGTGGGTAGGTTTTCAGTGCCGACATACTGTTTCAGAACATGTTTAGGAATTTAGGGGAAAAACAGTTCTATTTAGTTTTAACTTAACATTGTGTCTTGTTTCTTCAGGGTCACGATGAAGAAGCTGTTGTTGATATGGGCAAAATCAGCTCTACTATCAATACAAATTTTGAGAAAGAAGAACTAGAGAGTAAGTTTGTGGTGATTTTCTGTTTGCTTAACATGCATTTTCTGACTAGGGATAAAAGGTGAATTTTCCTTGCTAAAAGGAATCAAAATTTTATGGCTATCCTGAAATTCTGGGACTAAAACTGGTAAAAGGCAGAAGTGACCTGCCCTGTTTTTTGTCTCTGTGCATGCTGGTAAATATCCACTGTTCTAATCTGTCACCAAAAGAAAAAAAAAATTATTGAAACTTTCCAAGGAAAGCTTGCTTCTTAGACTTAGGTTTGAAAAAATTATTGCTGTTGGTAAGTAATTTTCCAGCATGAATGATGTCAAGTTCTGCAGAATGAAAAGTCAGGAAACAGGGTCATGAGGGAGATGTTTGTTTTCTTTTCTGAAAGTTAAGTATTCTTGTGATTGTGGTCATGCACTTCAAATACTGAGAGTCTGGACAGACATATAACTGTCCTTCTGGTTCCATAGTAAACTGTACATTCCACAATCTGCTGTCAGTAAAGCATTATGGTAGTCTTCATTATTTGACTTGGGATCCTGCATTTACCAATAAAAATAGCAATGATTTAGTTTCGTATAGCAGAATGTAAAATCAGATTATTTCATCTAAGACATGACTTCTTTTCTTACTTAAAAACAAATTAGCTTGGGACGAGGATTCATGGATGCTATTTAATGAATGAGGAAAAGACTAGGGAAGATCCAGTGTTAAAATCTTCATTATTTGCCTTTCACATGGAATGCTCTGAAGGTTAATTAAAATTTGCAGAATGCTAGAAGGCAGTAGATTCACTGAGTTGTACTGACTGTTACTGCTTCAGCACACTGGATAACCATAATGGCAGCAGTTTCTGGCTAAGAAAAGTTTATTTAGGTTGCTGTCACGTTTTTCTCATACTGTGGTATAACAGGAGACAGTTTAAAGTGATTGAAGTTGTTTGCTGCTGTTGCACTCTTGCTCTGTTCCTGTCATTCTGTTACTGTTTTCTGTCTTGTGCTAATACTTCTGTTGGCCTGACCAAGCCAGAAGCCTGGCTACGTGTGTTAAGCCATCAGAAAATGTAACAGTCTGACAAAGGAAGATGGTCAAGATCTCAGCCAAAATGCCACACAGATGGATGTGTGCCAGAACTGAGCAGAGGAAGGAAGTGTGGATGTGAGGCTAAGAGGTGCAGCAGTGGAGGCTGTGACAGTGCCAGTTTAGATGGGACTCTGCTGTAGGGAAACAACTGCCTTGACTGTTTCTGCAGTTAAATCTTCAGTGCAGATTTAAGCTGTCTCCTGCTTAATTCCCTTCTCTTGCTTTTCTCAGGAGATGACCCAGAGAAAGCACGTGTATGTTTTGCAGGGAGACAGGGGTTAAGGGGAAGCAGGCATCCAGCTGGAGTAGTATTTGAGGCAGCAGCCTTAGCAGCTGTAATACCTCGGCCACAAAGAATGACATGGGAATGTGCAGCCAGATCACTTCCCCAGTCTCCTTCGGAGCACATTCCTGTAGGAGTGCTTCAGCTCGTACAACACTGCAGTTAAACAAGATACTTGGTGGGAAGGCAGGGGGGTTCAGGCTGCTTGAGGCAATGTAAGCACTTGGCTGACTGTTATGGAAAACACCCCTGTCTTACCCATAGTGAAAGAGTAAATGAAGGTGAAATGTAGACTGCTGTCCAATGAGCAATTGAGTCAACACAGGCGCTTTTGAAAGGAGGAGTTGAGATCTCACTGTCCTCACCTTGCTCTTAGCTGTGCAGCTTTGTCTTTTCTTTTGCACCCTCACTCATTCTGGAGTGGCCCAGTGTTAGTGTCTCAATGCAAGAGGGGGCTGGCTATACAGATGTTAAACAAATAACTAATAAGAAATACCTGACAAGAAAAATGTTTTCCAGTAGGATTATCACATACTTGAAGCTGCATATAAGCACATATTTTCACACATAAGTAGGAATTATTATTGGTGTTCACAGATATATTTAGTATCTTGTATATTTGTAAGAATTTAATTTTTTATTGGTAGAATGGGACAAGGGAGGTGCAGCATATTGCTTGACTTTTATCAAAGTGAAAACTATTCCAAAGTAAGAACAAAAAGTTTTTCCTTTATGAAAGAGAAAAAGGTATGTAAGTGTGATTGTTCAACTCATATAGTTATCTTCTCAGAGATTCTTCAAATTCAGGGTGTTTTAGAGGAAAATGTATGTGAACTTACAGCTCTGTTTAAGAGTTCATTATTTATAAGCTATTATGAAGAAAGTAGGTATGTGGAATTTTTAGGTTTTGTTTTTAATTCTGGTATTAAGATCCTACAAGGGGAGAAATGGAATTGTTGGCTGCAAGCAGTAAAATGATTCCAACTAGTATTTTTCATTTCTGACGTTAACATTTTCTTGTAGGCTTGGGAAGACCTGTACTAAAGCATTAGGCATTGGAAGTGTTTTAAGACTTTAAACTGTTTTAGTCTAGTCTTTCAATATGTGTTTCTGGTGACTTGAATAGGAGTTCTAGGAAATTTGAACCTTTACAGAAGTGTGCATCGATGTATTTTCAAAGAGAGTCAGCAAGCAGTGAATTGAGTTCAGCTATGGTGTGAAGCACCACCCACACCTTTTAGAGCCCACATGGACAGGTGATACTTAACCACTTTAAAGCATGTGCCAACTTATGTTAATAGGCTTGATACTGCAGGAGGCATAATTTTGCTGCTAATGCTAAAGGGAAAGTTTCTTGGTGTTGTCAGTATTGGATACTTGTATTTTCTGGAAATTTTGTGATGAAATATTAACGGAAAGAGAAACAAATGCTTAAGGGGAAAATAGATCTTGGACTTGGAGCTTCTCAAGGTCTGCATTCTATTTATGGTGGCTGACAGAGTGTGGTACCTGTCTGGAGTGACAGTGTTTAGGTTAGAAAGGTTAGGCGCAGGCTGCTTGTTTCGTAACGCTCTTCCCATAAAAGAGGAATGGGTAGAGATGGTACACTGCAATTGTGGGCAGACTGTGTCTGTACTAAATAAAGGTACTGCACTTTCCTGAAGCTGTAAGGCCTTATTTTGAATTAACAAATGTCAGTTTACAGAAGAGCTAGAAAGGGGAATAACATCTTAAAATAACCTTTAAAAGAGCACCTAATGTTCTTAACCTGAAGCCAGGCTCTTTGAGCTGCAATGAATGAGAATAATAATAAGCCAGGAATTGGAAGTAAGGCAAGAATATTAATGGCAGAGCTATTTAGTGAGATCTTGTAAAAGGTATTTTCTGTTAAATGATGTATAAGGAAAACTTTCTTAAACTTGTGTTAAGATGTCCGTCATGATACTACCAGGATGCATCTTTTAAAATGTGTAGCTACTTTGCAACCTTGATTTGAGGATACATTTACTAGATACAGTTTAAGGGAAAAGGGATACATTCTGTTACTCTTAGCAGGCATAGCAAAGATAAGACGTTTACACATCACAGAGGTTTTGTTCTAGAAACAATCTTGAGGTCAGGAATGTGTGTCTTAGTAGACTAGTTTCCTGTGGCATAAATCCAAGCACCAGCTTTTGAGAGTTAAGATGGTTTAATAGCTATCTACTGTCACATTATCCTGTGGCAGGTGTAAGTAATGTTTACATTTTAAGTGACTCTATTATCTCTTATACCTTGATGAGCCTTAGTTTTTATTTAAGAAAAGAGCTGTGGTTTTCACTTAATCTTAGTTGACAAGGACAGGTAATCAAATAATCCTGTATTTTTTTCCCCTCTGTAGGTGAATATTGTGTATCTAAGTGGAAAACTTGCTGTACAAATGTTTTGCAATTTAAAGCTTTTTAAAAATGTTTGACACAAACTGTGTCCTAATGTTCTCTTCCCAAACTTCTTTTATTTGAGAGAACAATATGTAGCGTTTTTGTTCTGACTGAATCAGAAATTTTATAAAAAGACAACTAACTGGTAACTATAATAGTTTTATAATCTGAAACATACATAAAATTATTATTAAAGTAATAAGGTCATAAACCCGAAGTTTTACCAAACAGCACGAACCAAAACTTAAAACTTGCAGTAAACTTGATAGCCCCAGATTATTCAAATATAAAAATTTTTGAGATGAGGCAGAAGAAATAGACTACTCGATTCTGCAACCTATTACTTCTTGATGACTTTTCATAACATTTACCTTTTTTTAATCCCTTAAAAATCAGTTGTTCCAAAAGTTGACAAAACTTGTGCTGTGTTGGATATTAGAATTATTTCTGAATGGATGATTTCTCTATTTATAGTTCACTGAAGGCTAGTGTTTCATAGCAGTTTAAGCTTTTAAAGTGTGAGATTTACCTTTTTTTGAATTTACTAAATAAGAAATAAAAAAAGGAGAGAGTTTTTCTTGGGAAGGGGTAACCCTTCTATGAAGCAAGATTCCTTCTGTAATGTTTTTCATATCTTAAAATATCAGTAGAGGCATTTGGCAAACCAATCCATTTAAGCACTTGTACAAGAGAAGGGTATGATCAAATTTGTAATGACAATGTATTTGTGACCCATTGATGAAGTCAGAAAATTTTGTTTGCAAAAGTTTCTTATGAAATACTTTACAAGAACAGTGTTATGAATGTGGAAGCCTTGTGTCTTTACCAGGAGGGTGGGAACTGATGATCTTTAAGATCCCTTCCAACTCAAACGATTCTGTGGTTTTATGTTGTGTTCGGTGGACAAAGGGCTAGTCTTGAATCTTAATGGAACTTCCTCTTGAATTGCTTGTTTCTAGGTTTTCTCTCCTCCAACAGAAACAAGTCTTTGAAATGATCTTGTATGTATATACTTTTTCCTGTGCTCTGCTGCGGAGACAGGCTGGACCAAGGATCTTGAGCTCAGATAAAGCGTGGGGCCCAGCTCTGGTCTGGCTTGGCTGTGCAGTGCAGGGACAGCTCGTCCCCCCTCCCATGGGTACCAAGGGCTGGCTCCTTTCCCAGGCGAGGAGGATCAGTGCTGGCAGTGAGCCACAGGTGGAATCTGTGCCAGAATCCCTGTGTGGCACTGCCACCCGGCACTAAGCTTTTGCTATTACTGATCCTACCTGCATGTCTAATGTAATTACTCATAATGCCTTCTTGAATATCGTCGATTGTGTCAAAGAGAAATACTCAGTGCATTTTTCTCTATGACTGCCCCCACAAACTCATTTGGTTTTAAGTCAGACAACAATCACTTCTGTGTGTAATGAGAAATCTGGCATTTACTGCTTCTGTGAGCGTAATATGCCAATTTTTGTCCTGTAGTGAGAAAACACTCTTCCTGAACTGCTTTACCCTATTTTATGCTTACTACAGTTTGGGATTATGCTTCTCAGTTTTATCAGTTCAAGTGTATCTCCATTAGACCTAATTGCTAGGAACAGCAGGGGATTTCAGAGTACAGCCCAGGAGGTGTAATGGATTCTTAAATACACTGTACTGTGGAGAACCTTTGGGTTCCAGTTATGGCATGTAGCTATCCCGTGAAAAAATTTTCTTTACTTCTTTCTACAGGTTTGGTTTAAAAATTTTATCTCAGATGTTTAATTCTGAGAGCGAGAGATAGCTCCTGCCAAATAGTTTCTTTAACAAGAAGAATCCTTGGTAATTAAAGGACTTCTTAGTAGTCAATTCATGCATGGAAGACCAAGATTGTATTAAAATATTTTATATTCACTTTTGATACATTGATTCCATAGAAAATAATTTGACTCTGTCTTAGGAACGTGAGAAATTTATAAAATAAGTGAAAAATGCTGGTTTTATTGAAATATTTAGTTTCTTATGGGCTCTGAAGTTTTTAAGGGCAAGAAATGACACTTTTGATCTCACTCTTTCTTCTTCCGTCCACCTGGAATGGTCTTGTCACAGAAAAGGTCACAAGAAGTTGTGCTTGTAGTTTGTGTTGAGCTTATTTTTGTGCATACAAGTACTCTTTGTGATGTAAGGGAAATTAATACCAGGGAATGAGATGCTGTGTTCCAAATCTTTCCTACTAGGGTAATGCATTTGGAGATGTGAGTTAAGACATCAAACAGCTGAATTTCTTCCCCATTTTATGATCTTAAGGAACAGATTAGGATCTCTCCTGCAGATACTCCAGTTTTTCCATGCTGGAATGCTTCATGCTAGGACAAGATAGATGATGACATTATTTAGTTAAAGAAAGGCTTCTGTAGAAAATAAATTATCCATCTTCAGATTATTATTTGAAGATTTTCAGAAAAAATAGTAATTCTTGTCACAAAGTTTTAGTCTTCAGCAGACTTGAGAGCTTATCGAGAAGATGGAGTCACACTGGTGCATTGTGAGAGGATGAGGGGGATCACACATAAAATGCTGTATTGGAAGTGATAGTTGGATATTAAGACTTTTTTTTTTCAGGTAATGTGTTGCTGTAGGTTGGTATAGGTTGCCCAGATAGGCTGTAGAGCATATATCCTTAAAAATACTAAACGGATGGCTGTCATCCCAACTAAACTGATGAAAACCATGGCTTCAGCTTTGAAGTTGGCTGTACTTTGAGCGAGTTTGGACCAGGTAGCTCACATCCAGATGGTCCTTACATCCGTTATTAATATATGATCACTCTTAGTTCAAATTTCTAAGTAACAGGATTTGAGAATCCACATAGATATAAACTTGATTTTCTTTGCTTTTCCATGTTAAGATGGAGAACAGTGTCCTTTCTATGAAACTTGGAAGGCATTTAGCCAAAGAAGAGAGAAGGTTCTGTGTGGAATTGTATTTAAAGCCTTGCGACACCAGGGCATTTTTGGATACATGTTTTTGATCTCTCTCATACTTCAGAAGTCTTCTATTACCATTTTCATAGGAGCTCTGGTGAGAACTCAGGGAACTTGGAGCATTTTCTTTCCTGTAAATGTTACAAGACTTTATCCAAAGTGATTTTTGGAGTGAGACCAGCCATGTGATTGGGAGATCAACCATGTGATGGAGACACGTTGCAAGTTCCTAACATTTAAGTTTGTTTCATATCGATAAAGGCCTTAAGTAGTAAATACTCTCAGTGGATTTGAACAGCTAAGCTTGGATAAAGTCATGTTGGATTAAAATGAGCAATTATCTCTTGAGCTTTGTATTACTAAATTTAGTATTGAGCAGTCTACTAATTCTATTGATTATTGGTTTATAGTAATTCTGTAAGAAGCTTTGTTTGAAAGTGGTACTGTGCTACAGACATTTACGTGAATAAAGCTTTGAAGGTCACATAATGTACCTTTTGAACTTTTAAAAACAATATTCAAGTAAAAGATTGTGTTCCTTTTAAAAATAACATCCAGTGCTAGCAACTTGAATCCCAGCCTTTTTAGAGTTAAATTTTTCTCCACTGCTTCCACTGATATTATATAAATTTTATATTACTTGTCTTTCTTGCAGGTGTGTTTTTTTATTCCATTTAGGTTTGGTTTTTTGGCCAGCCTGAAGAATATCATAAGTTGTTTGACCCAATTCATTGGGAATGAAGGAAAAAAAATGGCCATGGTTTTGTTTTGTTTTGCTTTTCCTTGTAAATTTTATTTAGAAGTAAATCTTTATCTGTCCATCTGCAAACATTATTACTCGTATCTGAATAATGAAACTTAAGGAAACACAGACTTACTCAGTGCAGCTGTCTTATTTTTAGAAGGCTTCTCAGTGCTTTGCTTTGTTAAGTTAGAATTAAAGTTAAGCTTGTCCGATTTTTATTATCTAGTTTTGTCCCATCTTTAGAGTTGAATATGCCTGTAACATGTTTTTGGGTAATCATGGCAGTATACTCAATAGCAGTAGTTTCAAATTTTCTAGGTAGTACTTGAAATGTCTTTATTTATGACTGTGATGTCAGAATGAAGGTCCCTTTTCTTAAGGAACAGTCAGGTGCACTCATAAGCTGCTGTTTGCAATAGGTAAATTTTTCTTGGTTAGTCTATTGTACTATCACACCCACTGCTTGCTCTGAAAGAGAAAAAAAAATTTCAGAGGCTCTTTGTCAACATTAGGTTTTTTCTTGAAGTTATTCTGATAGGATTATATTGGATTGTGATCCATTTTACGTAATAAATGCTGAAAATCATCCTGCGCATCGACATTTCGTATTAGCCCCAAAGTACCATTGTGGATGTAACAGTCTGAACACTTTGCATGTACAGAAGTGCTTTGGGGAAGGTATTCTTGGTTTACATTTGCCTGCAAGGCTATGTCTATGTGAGATAATAGTCATACAGTGGTCATTTGTGGGCAGCATGGGCTGAAGGGTAGGATAACCCTGGCTAGACTGTTCCATGTCTCTGTGAGACCCTTGTTTGTTCAGGTAGTGAGAAAATGCTTCCTTTAAATCTTCCTTTTGGAGTTGAAAAGCAATATCAAGTGTTGTAGGTTGTGGATTGACTGTCTGGGTTACTAACTTGGCAGTGCCTGCTTGGTGTGCATGAGGCAGCTGTGAGGCACCTGGACACGATTCTGTGGTTCTGTCATAGTAAAAGCCGTTTGCTATGGACACAGGTTGTTTAAAAACACCTTCTGTTTGTTGCTTATTTCACCTCAGTTTTCCATAACTTTTACCTGTATCTTTGCAACATATCTGCTCTCCTCCAAACATTTCTACTGGGAAAAAAGTCTGTCTCAGTGCAATTATGCAAAAGGAGATAGACTCCTCATTTGCTTCTCCACCTCTCCTCCATGCAGCAACGTGGTCTTTGACTAAGGAAATGATCACACTATTACAAATGCCAGTTTTTGGAATAGCAAGGTGCATTGTTTAGGATGGAATTCCTTGGAAAATCTGTGAGGAATTTTTGTCTTTAATTTGTGGACACAGCAAGAGACCAAAATGTGGAAGTCCTTATTTCTCAGAGAGTAAAATCCTGAACAGTTTCAGATTCCTGCAAGGTTGGTTTGGTTTTTTTTTTCGAGTGCAGTGGTCAAAACACATGCTTAAAACAGTCTTATTAACAATACTAAAACAAGCAATTATATAAAATGCTCTATTGTTAGACGTATGCTAGAGTTTCTCTTAGGAAGAAATAGTTCCTGCAAAAAATCCAACACTTTGGCAACAAACAGAACTGTTGAAGTGTGTATATAAACTGTAGTTTGATACCTGCTAATTGAATGTATAAAATAAAACAGACACCCTAACAGGCATAGTAACAGCATTTACAGTGAGTGGTGGCTCACTCTGTTGCAGCTTTGAGAGTGGGATGTGGTGAGTAATGCAGTTATTTTTGAATCTCATACTTTTGCTTTCCCTGTGCATACGATTATTGTATTGTTATGGCATCAACAACATGACCATTGTTAATGATGCCCCTGATCATATTATGTACCAAGTGCAGTGATTTATGTTTAGGTCACATGGGCATTGATTTCTCTGGCAATTGCATTGTGCATAGCAGTCATGGAAGGCAGAGGTCAGGCTGCTGGTCAGGCTGGGTATTGTTGCTGGAAGAAGCTCACAAAAGACAAGTCTCTCTCTATAAATAGGACTGATGAGTGCTTCAAGAAATTAATCTCTTTTCCACTCTTACATGGAAACAAATAGCTTTTAATATGCTTAATTTCAGATTTGATCATAGTGCCAGTCAGTTGACTCTAATTAAACTAGTGTTGGAAGTGTGTCAAAAATTGGGTCTTGTTACGTGAAAAGGAATCTTTGGCCAAATTAATTAGATGTTGAACTTACTCCTATTAATAATGACTTTTGCTTGTATTTTTAGTCATGTAGCACTATAAAAATACACAAAAGTTCTGTAAGGCAGTATCTTTTTGGGCTTAGGGATTCTTTTTTTGGGAAATAAGTTTGGCATCTTACCACTGTTTGTTTCTTTAAAGCTCTGTAATCACCAGGAATTTTCAATATCTTTAATCTAGTGTATGTGTGCTATGCACACAAATATATGTCCGTGTGTGTACAGTCACAACTCCTAGGGCTTGCCTGCATAATGTAAATTTGCTGAATTTGCATCTAAGAGCTGGAAGACCACTTCCTTTTCCTTTGGTTAATGTCTGTCTTCTGTAATAACTCTTCAGCACCATGAAACAGAGTATTTAGTGTTATAGTTAATTTGTCTCTTCCTGAGATTGTTTGTTTAAATAGAAATTGAAAAGGCTATTGTATCTGCTATCTTCATTACAGGAGACATGGTAGTAATATGTTCGTAACAGTCAGTTGATTGATTTCTTTTGCTAAGATGTTGATACTAGTATTGTCTTAATGTGAAAGGTCAAAGTAAAAACAAGATGTTGAAAGTACATGTTTTAAAGAGCAGTATGTATTCACTTGAGGATGTGCTCCTAAATTTATTAAAAAGTTCCAGAATAGGAAAAAAACCCACCGCAACGTCTCTCTAAGTTATTTGAAGTGTTTACATACTTTTCAAAATAGAAGTTACTTTTATGTTCCTGATACTTAATTAATGGTATAATTGAACATCAGTTTCATCTTATTGTGTTATGTGCTACTTGAGGAAATATTGGCAGCTCTTCCAAGGAGAGAAAACTACTTGCAGACTCTAAACAAAGGGTAGTTTCTTAATGAAGTTAGTAGGTTGAACCAGGAGATTATTTTGCCATTCTTACAAGTGTCCTGATATGAATTCCTGCAAAAAAAGAGGAATACTACATAATTTCTCTGCCTTGGCCTCGTGTTTATTAAGTAGCTGCTTTCAGTGTTACAGGCCAAGCTTGTACTTCTGTATTATTTGTACTTGTACTATCTGTATTATTTCACAACTGAATTCTTAAACTGAATAAGAACATGACCTAATTTATCAGAGAAATAGGTCTAGCACTAGTTCCTTGACACTCTGGAAGGACAGAAAGGAGATGGTCATGTTAGCTCACTAAAGGTAATTTTGTCAAGTGCTTTTGGATTTCTATTTCTTAAACCCCTTGTCTTTAGATACTAAGTTTGGTCAGTAGGTAATTTCTTGTTTACTTTTGTCCTTTTAAACTTTCTTGAAAAGGCCACAGAGCTGTGTATATTGGAGTTCATGTCCCACTTGGAAAGCCGGGCCGTCGACGGCATAGACATCGTGGGCACAGGCACCACAGAAGAAAAAAGGAAAAAGAAACTGATCGAGAGGATGGCCGAGAATCTCCATCATATGGTAAGAAATTTGTTGTTCTTCATGTTTCCTGAAAATGAACTTGTAGTAGCTTCTCTGTGCTTAAATGTTGTTTGTTTTGTGCTATTTCTTTTATTCTCACTGTAATTAATGTCTTTCTGTGTGCAATCAGACAAGGATTTTGTGGTTGTGTTTTATCTAAGTCAGAAGTTGTTGGACTTGGTCCAGCTGTCTGCATGAATGTTCAGCAGCCTGCACTGAATAGGTTAGACTAGAGCTTTGTAATGCTCTTCTGTAGCATGAAAGTCTGTGTTATTTAAATTAGACACCTTTTTTCAGATTGTGTAGTCGTGTATGCTTCTTCCACTGATTTTTGAAAGTAAGCATGTAGCTGTGAAAAGCAGCATTTGCCGTGATAATTTGATCAATGATCTTATTTAAATATTTACTTCAGCCTTCTTGCTGTCTGTTAGTAAAGGAATTGTACTGCCTCCTAAGTTTTTGGTTTGGATCACAAATTGCCCCCTCACCTCAATCCTCAAGAGATGACAATTTTGTCATACCATTCTCTGAAATGAAATTGTTTGGCAGTACTCTTAGCAGTTTTTCTTCGAGACCCTAAGTCCACTTCTATTCCTAGACTGCCATGAATGGGCCAACGATGGTGCAATGTTTGAATTTAAGTGTGGGCACTGTGCTGTTCACTATTACCTTTCTATGACTAGCAGCATATTCTACATGGGGCCAGTACCTGAAACAAAGGAGTTTTCGAATGGAAATTGTTTGACGAATCTCCTTTTACCATTCTCCTATGGTTCTTGGTTTCAACCATCTTCAAGTCTTCCCTCCCAAATACAAATTATTGTAATTGTTGTTATGTTTGTAGAGTCTTACTGTACAGTTTTTGAAGAAACAAGTGATACTAAGTTGATAGAAATTCAGTTCTCTGTTCTGGTTTCTTCTGTATACTGGGTTTGGCAGGATTCTGGGGTGTGTTGGTTTTGGGATGGAAACAATCTGCTATAGATCTTAACTGATAATGAACATTGTTTGCATTCAAGAACACATTTCAGAATTATGCTAGTGGATGATGGTATATACCTGAAAAACAATGCTAAAGCAAAATTCAGTTTGGAATAAGCTTTGTTAGTAATTCAGATCTTATGTTTAAATCTAAAAGGCCATCTTCCTTCTACAGTAGAAGCACACAGTTGTATATGTATCATATACATGTTCATATCTAACAGCTGTGAGAATGATGTTTCAGTGAACAAAGTAAAATTTTTAAAATTTGAGAAAACTAAAAAAAAATTAAAATTGAGATTTACCTGGATTTTCTGTCTCTGACCTTCCTTGAAATAACATTGCAATTAGTACATTATTGAACCCTTGTAATATGAAAATTCACTCAAGTTGAAACAAAATCTTTGCGTAAGTATTAAAAGTATCTCTAAAATGATGTGGTTTTTATTGGTGGTTTTTTTAAGATTTTGCTTATATTTATTGAAATCCAGTACTTACTTAATCATTAAAGGTAGTTAAATTTTCTAGCATGTTATTATTGAGCCTATTCCACTAGGCATTGTACTATGAGAAGTTAAAATATTTTCTGGATGCTTCAGCTGCATAGTTTTCAACTTTCCTATGCTAATTTATACATAGTGCTCCAACCATGCAATGAAAGAATTTTATCCTACATAAGTAGCAACAGACCACAGAAAAATCTGCTGCTCTAACAGTGAGTGAGTGCCTGGCTACTCGCTGATGACTGTCTTAAACTAGTGCTTGGGCAGCTGATCTGTAAGTAAGGCTGTTTGTTTCCGTCAGCCTGTTTTGTTTTCACTTGTTCTGCTTTAGTGTCTTGTGTCATGGTGATATTAACTATTTTGTTCTCAAAGTGAAAACAAGATTTCTAGTGCTTTGGTATATTAATTTTTACTTTTTTTAACCAAATTTGCTGCTGATGTTCATTTTCATATTGGCAAACTATAGAAGAGCCAAAAATAGTTGAGTAATTTTCATAAACATGAATTTCCAGATGTTTTGTTTTCAGAAACAGTGCAAAATTTTCAGAGAGCCTTCTTTTAAAGGAATGTGTATGGTTTTTTTGTTCCTCTTCCCTCTTAAAGAGGATGTTGCCCTGTGTATTTCTGGGTGAGGGCAGGAGATTTTACTGTTATGTAGTGTTCCTTGTGTAATAGAAGTATGAATTCTTCTAATTGTTCAGTTTCTCCTTTTCTTCAAGACACACCATCCCAACGAGTGCAGTTTATCTTGGGTACTGAAGATGATGATGAACACATTCCTCATGATCTCTTCACTGAAATGGATGAACTTTGCTTCAGGGATGGAGAAGAATATGAATGGAGAGAAACTGCTAGGTATGTTTGGAGTAGATTGTTTCAAGGTATATCTTACAGTAATTTTACTTCAGAGAGCTGCAAGCCAGGTTTAGGTTACAATCTTCACTATGTATACGAATTTTGTACTCAATTCATGCTCAGCAACCTAAAACTTTAGTTTTTTGTCCAACTCTGAAAGAATCAATATGGTTTCTCAAGAGACCCTCAGTCTTTCTAGTGGTGTGTTCACTTTCCTAAAACTGATCATACCAAACATTGTGAAAGGTAGGAGTATGCTGAGTTGTAAATGCAGGTGTTCATCCATGGAGTGTGGTATTTGCTGTCTCAGAAATCTCTTTGGTATATTATTGCCAATATATTAGTGTCATTTTTTTCTCAAACATAAAGAAAATTGGGTATTATGTTTCTCTTAAGTAGTATTTGATTAGTTTTTGGCAAATTGCATGCCTGAACATTACAGGATACCATGATAGTTTTTGACCCTTACTGGTTTAGTTGCTTCCTTCTACATATACATTGTGATGACTTCTTCTGCATTCAGTACTTTCAGCTACCTTGTTGCACGTTAGCTTTTGTAGAAGTTCAATTTACATAATGCCTGAGAGCTGGAATCAAGATCAATTTATAGTTTCACTAGGTAATATTGCCTAGCTCTTACATTGCCTAGCTCTGACTTAGCACCCTTAGGAGACTTGAGCATGCTATATGGTATGTTTCAGACAGCTTTCTAATCCTAAAATATCAATGAAATGAAGATGCACATCAGCTAACAAGGCAGACTGCCATATTCTTCACAAGAACATGTGAATAGACAGGTATTCGTCAAGCCCAAAGGAACAAAATAAACTAAAACAGTTGAGTGCGGTTATTAAGGCCTGATAAAAATATTAATCAGTTGGACTGTCTGAGAAAATGAAAGCTGGTATGATTTAATGGGATTTCCTGTTCTGTGTCATACCTCAGCCACATGGAAGAGTGGGATTGCTTGCCAGAGTTTCCTTCCAGGAGAGACATAAATATGTGTATGTGAATGCATTTCAGGTGGCTGAAGTTTGAAGAGGATGTTGAAGATGGCGGCGATCGATGGAGCAAGCCTTACGTAGCAACTCTGTCTCTGCACAGTCTGTTTGAGCTGCGGAGCTGTATTCTTAATGGGACGGTCATGTTGGACATGAGAGCAAACACACTTGATGAGATAGCAGGTTGCAGCAAAAATTTTAAAAAATATTTTATTCCTAACTTTTAATCTATAACTTGAGGTGGTTTTGGTCATGTCTTCATGTTCTTGAAAATACTGTGTTGAAGAAACAGGTATGTGCATGCTCGCTGCGCTTTTCTTGATCTGGTTTTGAGGAGCTGGTCCTACAAACTTCACTTAAAAAAGCTACACTGGATGAGTAGGAGCTCCTTAGTATGTATTTTAGGATGAGGCCCAGAACTTGCCTTTATGTTTTAATCCCTTAATGTGTTCTCTGTCTTTGTTTCTACAGATGAATTGTAAATATCTGCCAGAACATTTTAGGAGTTATTTGTGCCCTTTAGTACCATAATTATTAATCATATTTTGGCTGATGTTAACTTGATGCCATTAGTGCAGTTGGTTGTTGCACATCTGGTATTTTTTTCACCTTTATAAGAGGTGAGCAGAAATAAATTTTGTACATGTTGTTTGACCTACTGTGTTGAGTGTCCTCACTAATCACATGGTCATTTTGGATACTATGCAGGCGGCTTTGAAGACTTCCATATATATATATGTAAAATATATACACATATGCACATATATATACATTATATATGTCTGCTTGCTCTAAATGCCTTTGAATTAGTTCTACGTAATTTTCCTGGTATCTCTTGCTACAGGTACCACACAGTGGAATGCTTTCTCAGGAATTATATTAGACTTAGGGTTGACCAACATGTGTGTGAAGGACAAGGTGTTTTGGTCTAAAAATCTTTGGCTGTACTAGAAATGTTTTCTTATTTTGAAATCCTTGATATCCAATCAGGAAAATGGTATTCCCTTCCTATTTTTATGACTTACTGAGCAAGAATTTTCAATACGTTGTTTGTAAACATGATGTTTTGGTTTCTAATATTATTTGCTGTAATTTAATTTAGCAATAATCTTAGTACATAAGGAAAGTAGCTGCTTAATGCTGTGTAACCAGCATTCTTAGTAGCAGGTATTTTAGTTGGAACTAGGATGCCTTAAGAAGTTGTATGAATTGGTTTCAAGTTAATTTTAGGTGCCATTGTGAAGCATGTGGGTTAGCAGTGCTTGGTATACAAATGTGTTGTCTTATTTCCACAAGCCAGGAATACCCAGTAGGTGTTATTGGTTATTACTCATAACAGGAGGGAGAGGGTGGCAGGTTTCCTTTTGAGAACCTGTAACGAGAGGCTGTGTTTGTTACCAGTGATCTCAGAGAGAAGCTGCACTGTACTGACAGACACTTGGCTGCATGTTGTTCTGTTGGTAAGGACAGAGCCCTATCCTGAGCCCTAACCTTTTTCATTGTGAAAAGTGCTATGCAATTTCAATTTAACAATGCAGTTAAGTCTCAATACATTAGTTAAAACTGGCAAAATTTATTTAAAAATTTGTCACATCGGTTTGTGTTGCTTTGTGCAGATTGAGGTCTTTTATGAATTTATTTTATTTTTTTGTTATTTAAAAAAAAAGGACCCCTAAGAAACCACAGTAGATGTTTTCCCTGATATGTAGGCTTTCTTTCCTGGTGTGAGCATACTGCTGAGATGCCCTTTTGAAACTTGATGTTGTTTGACAGATGAGTAGTTAGGTTTAGATGATATACCTAGGGTTTTTTTTTTGTACTTCTTGTTCTAAAGCATGTGAATCAGTCATGTGAAGTTCGGTAAAGTGTCTCAGGAACTTAGGGCATGTGAAGATGACAGGAGTTGAGTAATTCATCTCCTTCTATAGCAACTTTCACTTTTATATAGTTGTATATACTTTTAGAAGTAGGAAACACCAGGTTAAGACTGTCAAAAGTCTGTTTTCCATTGTGTTTGTCTTTGTGTACTCACTCCCAGTGCAGGTTTGTTGAATACAATACATACTTCTTTTGAATGCGAGTTTCCATTGAAAGTTGAAGTAAATGACTATAAATTATAAGATACTAAGTAGTTTATTTCTTGAAATCACGCTACTAATAAATACTCTCTCTTGAATCTGCATGTTGTGCTTTTCTTATTCTCACATTTGCTTGTTTAGTGACATCTTTGAAAATTTCCTGTGGGTTCTTGAAGATGGTTTTCTAAACAAAAGACTTTTCTTTAGCATAGAGATTTAATTTTCTTTACAAATAGATTTAATTTTCTTTTATTGTTTGATGCAACTACAGTGCTTGAGTGTGGTGAAAGAGAGATTTGATAGCTACCTATATAATTTTCTTCTTTGTTCTTTTGTTATTACTATGTAGATATGGTTTTGGACAGCATGATTGCCTCTGGCCAGCTGGATGAATCCATAAGAGAGAATGTGAGAGAGGCTCTTCTAAAGAGGCACCATCATCAGAATGAGAAAAAATTCAGCAGTCGGATCCCTCTGGTTCGGTCTTTCGCAGATATAGGCAAGAAACATTCTGACCCTCACTTGCTTGAACGAAATGGTGAGATAAGTTGTAGCATCCAGTTCCTACTAACCTGGTAATTGATGTTCTCACTTGGAGATGAAGGAAAGGTCAGCTGCTAATAACAGATAAGTGTTTCCTTCTTGATGAGCAAAGAACTAACAATAAGAGTGTGTGTGATGTGTGGCTGTGGATGATTTTTTTAAAATTTACTCAAATATTTTACTCCTGCCTGTATACCATAGCATGCATTATTATTTTGAAGTATAGTAATAGACCTACACTGGTCCTAATGTTTTTTTAGTATATGCTTAAATAAAATGTGCAATGTTTGAGGAATTTCAGCATCATGGCATAACTTCATCCATGTGTCAGATGGATCCTACTTGCTTACACAGTCTTTGCACAAGAGATTTAGTGATCACGTCATGAGTTCAGTGATGCTGACAATTGCTGTGTTTTAACCCAGTGTTGTATGTTCATTTGACAAGAAGTTCGCTATGCCAATGGTGAAGGTAGTACTGTTAGCTAGGACACTGTTTATTTTTATCTTGTTTTGTAGAGAAGGGTCTAATGGGAACAAAAATCCCAAACCCTAGAAAGGTATTAACAATGTTCTTAGAAGCTGCATCGAATCTTTTTTGAGCCAGTTCCTGAAAATTTACCCTAGACATCCAGTCTCAAATCCCAAATAGCAGTATGTACTATAGAGCAGCTTACTTGTATTGTGTTTTTTATGGGGCCTCTATTTCCATCTCTGTTCTTGGTTTTCTTTTGCCTTGCATTAAGTAAAACATACAGAATTTCAAGTGAAATTTTTTAGTCTGGTGAAAACTTAATTTTGATTTCATGAATCAGCCCTTGAAGTGATCTTCTTTTTCTGTCTTGAAAGATGCCTCGTTGCTTAGATTATGTTTGACTTAGTTAAGTGCTTGTTAGGAGCTACATATGCTGGAGTATTCTCCAGTGGATGCCTGAGCTTGCTGATAATTTTTGTTAGCCAGTGAATATATGATATATGCTTAAATATTTCTCTAATAGTTTCAGAATTATTGTTTTTGGGAATGAAAATGCAACTAATTTATCTAAGAGTGTAATGTCTTCTGTAACTCCTGGCTTTCATGTTTTGCTCAGCAAATGTGAAAATTTCACACACACAGACTTGGTTTTGCCCATTCTTGAACACCTGTATCACCAGGTGTAATTCTGCAAATTTTGTATTTGGGATCTCTTTCTTGTCAGTTACCTTTCATGTATCACTTCCACTTTTTAGGGCATTTTATTCTTAATACACTTCCTACAAGAGATTATGGGATATATGCTGAAATAAGAAAACCATATAATATGATGAACTCCTTGTCAGCTTACACTGGTTTGCTTTTCTCTTTATAATCCTGTGGTATTTAATAAACTGGTAAACCAAACATGCATATGTGCATATTAGTTCTTAGGCTCCTTGGGGGTGTGTGTGTGTTAGGACGGCTCATGTGCATGATTTATCACAGGCATATTGATGGAAGTCTAGTTATTACTGTAGAGATGAATGTAGGCAAAATCAACCAAGTCTGCTCTATTGGTCCTATTTTCTTTACTGCTCTGCAGTGTTCTTGTTTTAATAGTTGAGTTTTGAGGCTTTTGTTCTTAAATCAGGTTTGGATCTGTAGGATCCACTCTTTCATTGTTTGTGGGGAGGGGAATGTATGTGACCTTTACCTAGGCATGCTTTCTGCACCTCCTTCTTGTTCATTATTCTGGGATTGTTCAACTGACTGGTCTCTGTAGTGCTTGGTATAAATGTGAGAGTAAATGTGTGTAGTTTGCTGTTTTCTTGCTTGATGGCATGGTACATGAAACCGGCATGTTTTGGATTTCAGGGATTGTAGGAGAAGTCGTCATTAATGTTTTCAAGGAGACTGGTTGTCCCAGGAAAAGTGTTTGTGGCTAATAGGAGAAATAGTATCCCAAAACCTTTTAATGGAAACACTAATAGGAGCATAAACAGTCTCTCTTCCTGCCTAAGGAAGAACCGAAATCCATTACAAACTCCAGTCTGAGGGAACCATCACAAGACTATGTTCTCTTCATATGAAGTTAGTGGGATGTGGAGACTAGAGCAAGAAAACTAACAAGGGATTTTGGAGAAATGTGTGGTTTTAGGCATATGGGGCTACTGGTAAGTCATAGCAAGAGGATATGGAGAAGGGACTGTGTATCTCATTTCTGTGCCCTCTTCAAAAAAGTGTGTTAGGCTACAGATGCCTGGGAAAATTCTCAGTAAAACAAGACTTTTATTGGAGGACAGTTGCATTTAACACATTTAGACATGTTTGGTCATGACCACTTTTTAAAAATTAATAATTCTTTGTATATAATGGCTAGAGTTAACTGAATTCTTGTAATCTTCTGGTTGCTAATGATTTTTTATTTTATTTTTTGGATGGATTAACAGTAGCTGCTGGACAATTTGGAATAAGAAATTCCAGAAAAATTTAAGAGTCAGTTTCAAGAGATACATTTTTTTTTTAATTAACAAATCTAACGGTGACTTATGATAGTATCTTCTCCCTCAGATCTTTGGCATTTTAATTAGTACTCCTCAGTAATTTCTGACTTTTCTAATGTCTGAAATCAGATTTGCTCTTATCTCTTATCTTACTTGCATGAGTATGACACTTTGGCCTGTAAAGCTTGCAATTTACTATGTAAATTGTTAATGCGTATTTGTATCTGTGTGGGTTTGTTTGGTTTTGTTTTAATTTAATATAATACATCCCTTTTGTAAGCCTCATGGTGTTCCATTTGTTTTATCTCAGGGGAAGGCCTTTCAGCCTCCCGCCACTCTTTGCGAACAGGTCTCTCTGCCTCAAATCTTTCCCTGAGAGGAGACGGCCGTTTGTCAGTTCTTCTCAGTTACCTTCTTCCTTCTTCAAGAGCTGGGACCCCGGCAGCCTCGAGGTGTACAACCCCCGTAACCACCCCTCAAAACACACCACCCTCCAGTCCTACCTGCAGGCTCCCGCCAGCCACAAGTGCCCAGCCAAGTCCACTTCAGGGCAAGGAATTGCTGGTGTCACCTGCCAGTGATGATATTCCTTCAGTAGTAATCCACCCACCTGAGGAGGACTTAGAAGTGCAGGAAAGCCAGGAAAAGAAGACAGAGGAAAATATTGGCAAAACACCAGGCAACTATTGAAATTTAAGCTGTCCATGTGTGATGCTCTCTGCATCTGGATCACTTGCATTGCGATGTTTTTGGCACATAACTTGGGCACAAAGAAATATGATAACTGTTACCTCTGCCTGCATGTTTATTACTTCTCAGTTGTGATTGTCTCCTTGTTTGGCATTTTTAACTTTTTAGCTTTTAACTAAAGCAAGCAAAAAATTCTTTAATTAACATTCATTTGTGTAATTAAAAATAAATATGGTTTTAAAATCTAATATATAAGCAAAATGTCAAAAATGGTGGCCTTTTCCTTTCACTCACCTACTCCATAGTGGGTTTTGCTTTGGTTTTGTCAGTGGTGGAGTTAATGCTTTAAAACAGTGTTTGATATCCTGAGATAGGTACAGCTGAAAACATGGTAAAGTGTTAGAGGCAACTATGAAAAGAATTAGGAACGATATAATTATCAGTGGCATTATTAGTTTAGTTGTATCATGAAGTCTTCAAGCAGTCTTATTTTTGCTTTTGTGCTCTTAAAAACCATTACTATTAAAACCAGCAGTAGTTAAGTGATGAAATTGTCAGGTTCAGTTCACCTGCAGCTATTTCTGGTTAGTTTTCCATTAGTGCACTGCTTCAGCATCAGACACCCCATTAGTGTTTTGTATGGTGGTATGCAAAATTTGAGACAGTAGTTAGGAGTTTGTAATTGTAGGTCAGAGCTCAGCAATTTATTATTTTGTTATCTTCAAAGCTATTCTTCTTTATATGTACAAAGGTATGTAGGTGTATAGATAAGTTGAAAGAAACCATTAGAACTGTCCATCCTTTCTTGAAATGTTTTTAGTAAAAGTTTCATAACTCATGCGTTCTGCATACTGTTATACTTGCTTTACTTTTGCAAAATTATCACCTATTTAGAAATTTCACAATTCTTCTTGGCAGATTGTTTTTAAGGAGTGATCATCTTTCTTTTTAGCCTTCAGGCTCTTCCTCCCCTTCCTGGAAATTCCTCTTGCTGAAATCTAGCTTGTAGGTTTGTGTGCTTTAGGCCTGTGTGTGTTGGGAGTGGAGAGGCTGATTTCACTCAGTTCTTCCATCAGTTAAGGCTTTTCTTGGTTTCTTCCTCACTTGTTTAATAAATAGGAACACACTTACATACAGCAGTGAAAATATGCTGACAGAGAAGAGGCTGTGGTTATCTGCCTTTTCACATTGGCAGCCAAGTCACTGAAAAGGAAAGACCAAGCTGTGTCATAGTTTCTTTTCTTCAGTTGAGGTACAGAGGCCTCATCATTATTTAAATTCAAAAAAGCAAACAAAAATCTTTTTCTGACTTCCTTATGGGAAATTAAGAGAATTCACATGACGATAATTCTCTTACAGGTCATGTTCCAAAGGTGCTTAGCAATGAGAAGTAAAATAACAGCTGTAATTGTTTTCCAGTTCTCATTTCTCTGACAGGAATGACAGCACTCCAGACAAAAGATCTTTAGAATCCAGGAGAAGGCAAATAAATAAAGCTCATGTATATGATGCTATTATTATCACTTATTAAAGCTTTCTACTAGAATCCTGAAGTCATGTTCAAATTGCTTTTGTTCCTCATGGGATATTTGTCATAAAGAAGAAGTCTGAAAGGGATGATTTCCCAGTTAATCCATAAGTAAAAGTCTTTCCGGAGAATGATAAACACCAACAATGAAGTTATTTTTGTTTCCTGGGGTTTCCCCCCCTTTTTTAATTCAAGAAATCATCTGACCACAGAAAGACACATTTTTTGCTTAGAGATGCTTTTTGAAGACATTCTCAGACTATGACTTCAGGGCTGCAACTGGACGAATCTCTGTCTTGGGAGACAAGAGTCAAAAGAAAACCCTGACAAGGAATTAATCTCCCTGGTATTAATTAAATAAATAAATAAAAAAACCTTCCTTGTCCACTCCACTGAAGGTTATGGTCTGAATCACCTCTCTGGTAATTCAGAATATTGCAATCTGAATACCTTTTCCACGTCTGTATGATTGAGTTGGGTTTGCCTACTGTAGGCGTTAGGAACTGTGATAATTTTCAAATAGGTGGCTTTCTTCTGTTTAACATTCCTCTGTCGTTGGTCTTGTGTTATTCAGACTTTTATTTTTGAGTTTTCATAAATAGCTGGAGGGTTACTGAACTTAATGTGAGTTACTGTAAAAGGAGGGAGAAGAGACACACCTATGGCCTACCACTTAATTTCAATCAGCCAGTCATCAGTTCATAGTACGTCAACCAGACAAAGGCTTCTCTTAATAATGTTTTCTAATTTTGTCATTAGTTGAAGAGCAGTGTTTGTTTTCCCACCTTTGAACTGTTGAATAATGAATTCCATAGGAAGGGCTAGGAAGTGAGCTGTGTCCCAGCTAAAAAGGAATGCTGTTTATTCACCAGCATCACTGAGCTTTCATAATGTCTGTGAACAACAGCAAAGAAGCCTTTAGAAGTTTTAAGAGGTCTTTTGGTCCACTGATAAATGTTCTTTAAAACTGAGCAAAATAGCATTTACAGCAGCTTTCCTCTTACAGTAATTGCTTACTGAAAATAGTAATTCAGGAAGGTTTGCATGTATGCTCTCTAGTAGCAATTTGAACGTTTTTTTTCACGTTAGAGCTGCACTGGAATTTAGTTTTAAAAACCGATTTTAATTTCCTCAAATACAAATATGGTGAGCTTCATATTTAGGAGGTTTGTATTACACAATTTTTGCCTTTCTAATTACAATTATTTTGGAATACTCATGCTTAGGTGTTGAACTCATATATTACTCATCTCTTTATATGAAACAGATGTGAGTATTCTTCTTGCTTTCTTTTTTCTGTACATATTGTTGATTAGATTTTTGTGATCACAGTACTAATTGCAGTTGGCTAGAAAAAGCACATGATCTTTAGTGAAGGTGTAGTTGTAAGTACTTAATAACTTGAGTTTATGAGGTTTTATTCCAAATTCCTCAAGACTCAATCCACTGTGGTCTTTTGGAGGAGACAAGTTAGGTACATCTGCCTAACTAACACCAGCAAGAGTACTGTGTTTTTAAGGATTGCCTCGGTAGCTTGGTAGCAATGAGTTTCTCTGTCTTACAATCTGAAAAGTGCTACTGGGTAGTTGTCCTTGAGATTGCATCTACTGAACTGGAGAAGAGAGGGAACTAAGTTATTTTATTAATGTGAGATTGGAATAGAAGTGTTTCAGTATTAACGAAGATAGTTTTTTTTGTTCAGAGTTTCCCTGCAAATAGCAGATTGATGGGTATGCATGATGAAGCACAGTCTCATGCGGAAATGCTTGCTCAGGTCTGGAAACCTGTGAGCAGTATTGTCTTGTGAGAGCAGCAGTCTGTCCAACTGCAAGGCCAACAGAAAGGAAAACTATTCACACATGGTTTAGGATCAGGCAAATGTTCCCGTGTCAGTGCCAAAATGTGTGAGCCTTAACTGTGACTGATTGGAGAAATTTTGAAGGCAAACCTTTTATAAGAATCGATATCACTTGAGTACTGAAATAATAAATATTTCTGCTAATATGTAGAATCCTTATTCTCTGTCCTTCTCCTTAGTTGTCTTTCCACTTTTTGTTCTAGTCTCTGCTTGCTCTTGCTCACAGTGTTTTTCCAAAAAGTGGAAAATGATGCATTATGGCTCATCTTTCATCAGTTAAAAACATTTTAAGTTACATGTATTATTACAGAGAAGGGGAAAAAGTGAAGAAAGTTTCTATGTCTAAATTTTTATATGATGCAGCTCTTCTGCAACAACTGTTTAATATTTATTTCTAGCTCTACAAACACATTAACTTCTAAGCAGTTAAATACTTTGATCAGCTGATTTTGTAGGTGGTTGATGCTATGATTCTTGTGAATAACATAAATATTGGAGCAGAAGAGTAGAATGAGTTTTCTGGGGGTTTTTTTGTTTGTTTGTTTTGGGGGGGTTTTGTTTGTTTTGTTTTTGTTGTGTTAGCTCATTACTTGTGCATGTTAGGATTTATGAAGGAAATGACAACCTATTAACTTAATTTGATTTTTGCTTCAGGAAAAACTACCCACAGCACTTATGTCCCTTATGAACTGTAAGGATGAAAATCAGTAGTAAAGGCTTGGACCTGCATGTTTTTCATTGACTTTTTGAAAGAGTTCTTTAGAAACAAATGCAGAGGTGAAATAAAGTGAACTCAGTTGTTATTTGAAATGCTAAAAAATGTCAAAATTGAGAAATTATAAACATGGAGGTATTCAAGTAGTTATGTAGCAGCAGTTACTATAGAACAGTAGCCCAATGGTAGCCAGAGGGGGCTTCATTTTTATCTTGACTACAGAGATGCTTGACCTAAATACAAACTTTCTCCATGTAATACAATGTTTAGGCTTCAGTCTTTATCTAGATGTGGTTTTGAAAGCATGTGGAAGCATGTTCTGTCACCACAGCTGAAAGGTCTAGTGTAGACAAGCAAGAAGGCCAAATGCACTTGTAATGCATGTTAAACTGAACAAGTAAAAGCTCTGTAATTCAAAAGGTGGGATTTGGGCTTGGTTATGCATGCCTAGACCAGCTTTTAGAAGTTAATTGGGTAGAGAGAACCATGATGCAACGTGGAATTCAGTGTGTATGAACACTTGGGTTACTTGCCTTTTGCACCCTTTACTGAACGTGCAATTCAGTGCTGCTGGCAGTGTAGCAAGATACATAACGTGGTTTTGTTTTGGTGCAGCTGTTAGAGGGAAGCTGTATGTTGAACTTGAAGAACTATTGTGTGTGCCTCTTCAGCTCAAGCATATGTTCCATATAGTAACACGTGATCAGATGAATAGTGGGAGCTTTGGTCTGTTTATTGAAACCGTGGTTTGCAAGCTGTCTGTCCTTCATATAGTACACTACTTACTTGTACAGCTTAGTTAACTTACTTGACTACATTCCTTGCAGTTGTAGCCTGAGGCTTGCTGACACTTTTTACAATTGCAGTAACTGCTACTCAGCAGAATAGAGGTGTTTGCATTTGGTGTCCGAGGACTTAGTGTGGTGAAGATGCTCTCTTCTAACTACTGAATCAGTTAGGATTGAAATGCCAGCAGTTATTTTTTCTGCAATTAAAGTAGCTGATGTTTTCTGGTGACTGTTCTGCAAATGGCCATCATTTGGGCAATACTTAATTTTTCAAAATTATGTCATTATTTTGACCACGCAGCGACTTGTTAATGTTGCATTTATGATACTAATGTAGGGCACTTACTGAATAACGTGCACTTTTGCTTTAAGCAAGCTGCCACATTGAGTTTTGGTAGTATTGCACACTCAGTTCACTTCCTACACCATTTTTAATTTATCTCCTTTGTTTTAATTTAGGACTATTGGCTTCTCCACAGTCAGCACCTGGAAATTTGGATGCCGGGAAAAGTGGAGATGTTAAAGGTACTGGGCCAGGAGGAAGCAGAGAAAACAGCACAGTTGATTTTAGTAAGGTAAGCAACATTAAATACCTCAGTGTTTAGCATCAATTAACTATGTGACAAAAATTGTGATACTTGTAACTTCCCCCTCAGTTACAACTAAGACATGTGTACCAGTGTACTCAAGAAATAGGTACTGAGAGATAACTTGTGTCACATTATGATCTTGGCTAAATATGTCACACGTTTTGAAATTCTTCCCAGTGGGAACTCTTTGATGATCTTCTCAGTATTTTGGTAACATAAGAATGCAGCTGCTGTACTTTCTCATGCAGATGGAGATATTTTCACATCTGCTATTAAGGCTCTTATGAAAACAGTTTTGTAGATTGTGTTGTAACTTTTTTTCCTAGGACTTTTTGTTGGTTCCTTTTTTTTTTTCTTTGTGAAGAGGGCTTTTAAGAAGGATTTGCTTTATATGTATTATAAGTTTCCTGTACAAAAGTTGTTGTACATCTTAATCATTAGGAACGTATAATACCACTTTGTGAAAACAACCTTGTAAAAAAATCTGCTGTAAATCTCCTATATTTCTTTCATAATTTAAATTTGCTGGGCAAGTTCCATTGTGGCTGTTACTATAAAGTTCAGTCAGAAGTGTCATCTGTACTGTGAAACACTGTAAGAAAATTGTTTTGCCAAGTTAAATAATTTCGTTTAAGGAAAGCTAACTTAAACTATAGTTTTGATCTAATCATGGCAGGTGCTATATATTCCTGCTCCTCTGTCACAGTTTTTGTATTTTTGCTTGGCCTGTCCTTGTGTACACCTGCCTTGTCTCCTGTTGGACAGGAGTCAGCCTCCTGGCACTGTAGTTGTGGCACACTTGGTGTGGGACTCAAGAGGCCATCTGTAAGTTCTCTAGCTAGCAGTGTCACTGGTGCTTGTGTGTGTGTGTGTATGTGAACACAGAGTTCATGTGCTGTACCATTTTCTAATGCACTTCTGTAATGATGTACAGAAATGGAGGCGAAGATTTTCAGCTGTCATATTTTTTATGGATGAAAAGATAAATGTACAAATAATTCTTCAAAATTATGACATATTTGAAATACACAGCTGTAAAATAACTTATTGCATTCTAGAAACCATGTGTAATTACATGAACTCTCCTTACTTAATTGTGCATAGATTTTGTTAATTTATGTCCTATCATGGAATGTTTGTCATGATAATATTAGAAAGGTGATTATGCAGTTTGGAGTCTTCTGGAATATACTAGTTGTTAGTAATTCTAACTTATAGAAAATAGTTTATTATTATTTGGCTGGCTGGCTGACATCTTCTAAATGTGTTTGTCTTTTCTGTATTGTGGGGTATTTAATTTGCTTTTTAATTTTTCTTTGTAGCATAAATGTCTAGTAAATTCTGATAAACATAATTATGTTATGGAATTTCTGCTAAGAAATGTAACGGAATAAACACTTGTTTCATCTTTGTATGAATAGGTTGATATGAACTTCATGAGGAAAATTCCTTCAGGAGCAGAAGCATCAAATGTGTTAGTGGGAGAAGTAGATTTTTTAGAAAGACCTATTATTGCTTTTGTGAGGCTCTCCCCTGCTGTGCTTCTCTCGGGTCTCACAGAGGTTCCGGTTCCTACACGGTAAATAAATGCCTGGGAAGTCTGGCTTTACTTATGCAATAAGATAATAATATTTAAGATCTCAAATAGCTGTAAATTTTTATATATACTGTATTAAGCTCAAAAATGTAGAGTTTTGTTTAACACTATGTCAGTCATTTGCTGCAAAATTTGAAGGAATGAGATCTGTCACAAAATTCTCTGAATGCATAATATATATATATCTATATCTCTATATGCACACACACATACATATATACATGTATATACACGTAAAGATGCTGTCTTAAGCAAGTGCAAGAGTTGAAATTGCTAGCTGACTTGAAGTAAGAGCAATGAGTCTTCCAAGTTTGTGTTGACATTTTAAAGATGGGCATGAAGATAGTTCTAGTTCCCTTCGTGTGACACAGCTTGTCAGTGGGGAAGGGCACACTGAGTCTGAAGGTCTGTCTAATCTGAAGCTCTGCTCTTTCTATACAAATGCTCTGCATATGAATGGTTTAGGTGGTGGAAAACAATTTCTTTGTTGTATGCCCAAATCTACATGATTGACATTGGAGTAATCAATCTGCAGCTAATACATGGAAGCAGTTTTCAGTCTGCAGTATGCTATCCAACCTAGTGTAGTCACCCCTGCTCCCCCAAACCCAGGATCCCGCCAGTATGCTGTGGGTATATTTACCACAGATGTTCAAAGTATCAAATACAGGTCTCATGATGAAAGTAGAAGATCATTTCATCAATCATCACAGATGACACTTCATTTTCTGTGCACATTGATGTATTGGGCTGTTCTGTGGTGTTTGGCATACATTTGTATATTTATGTTTTTTGGTGGGTTTTTAATGTTTTAAAATGATCAAAGTGTTTGTTTATCTTCGTGATTTTCAGCTTATGCACTCTGTTGAAGGTGAGAATTTTCAGAGGGTAGTTGACAGGAGTGCTCATAATGTTTATTGGGAAATCCCAAAATTTCTGCATACAGATTACTATATTACTATAGTTAAAATTATTCTGTCCTAGGTTTTTCAGAATGGTGTAGACTTGCAGGTCTGGACTAGCATGCTTGGATTCTGAAGATGCACTCTCAGTTTCAGTTAGGGTAGTAAACTTGCAAAGGAGACAGAATTGAGCTTTTTGTACTATGAAAGAAGGCGCTACTTTTTTCAGGTGTGTTGTGCTTGGGAATGTCATTTTCATGGAATATAGGAAGAAAGTTGTGCAACAAGTTACTGAGGTCCACTCTTTGGTTTATATCCTTTTGAAGTTATAAAATGCTGCTCCTGTTTAGGATTTTGAGGGGTTTTATGTTAGGCACTGTTTACTGCGCAAGGAAAAGGACACTGCTAATACATGCTGTGACCCAACCCCCAGACTGGATCAGCTTCCCAGAATGTCACTTACTTTCTTAGGTGTTCAAGTATCACAGTTCCACTCCTTTCCACTGACACAAGACCAGGATATGACTATATGAGTATGCCCAGAGTGTTGCAAGAAGTACATAGGTGCATCCTCTGTGTGGCATACCCAGGCACAGCAGGTGAGGGGGTTTAACTCCCATGAAAAGTTGATCATCAGGGAGCCTAGGACAGGTCATAAAGCTCCTAGGCTGCCACTTAAGGGGGTCTGTGCTACTGGGAATGTCAGAAAGGGTTAGAATCCAGAGGAAATATTCATTGAGCTCTAGTCTGTGGATTTCTACTATGTTTAAGGCATTATAAGAAATTGAAAAATTAGTCTTAATTAAGAAGGTGTCTTGAGTAATTTTGGTTCAGGATTTGCGTTCCTTCCAGAAATGACTTTAAGCTGAGTCTTTTCACAGTGTTGCAGCAGTCTTTTAAGATCTGAAGTGGTGAAAATGGTATTTTTACTTCACCACTAAATTTTCTTTAAACATTAATTTGAAAGATCCCCTCTGAGCATATGCAAATGAGTCAGCCATACTCATCTCTATTACTTTCTCCACAGGTTTTTGTTTTTGTTGCTGGGACCAGCAGGAAAAGCTGCACAGTACCATGAAATTGGGCGATCAATAGCAACACTTATGACAGATGATGTGAGTGATCTATTTTAAATGCTTGTAGTTAAAGTCTGGAATAATGTATTTACCAACTGATTGCAGTAAATGATTTGGAGTAGTAGGTTAAAGAAAAAACCCACAAACTGGTTAAATGAAGAACTGTAAACGTAATTATTTTTTGTGTCAGTGAAGTAGCTAATGGTAAATTAACTTTCTTCCTTGTCTATCTGGAAGAAATCCTAAATGTTTTTCTGAAAAAAAATTTGCTTTGATATATAGATTTCATGTTTGTGTTCAATTGGTTAACAGAGCTATTGCGTATAACTGCATTTGATATGAGTCACTGTATGTCAGAAAGGACAGAACCAACTGCGCAAGTGCTCAGGACACAAACTTTTAAAGATGCGTGCAATTGAGTCATCATAGGTTTTTTGGGTTTTTTTTATCTAAGCAAGGTCAAATAAATAAAATTAGAATTTTAATAGCCTTTTGAAGTCATGTGCTTAGAGCCTTATTGGTTTTAAGGACCTCAGGGGGGAACTAGGACTTTTTAAGAGTGTTGCCATCATACTGAGCAAAATTAGGATGTTTTAATTTTGACTGCACATTGAGCGCCACCTGCTGAATTACTGATAATTTATAAGGTTATCTAGCAGAAATGTAAGTACTTTTTACTCTAGAACAATTTGAAGTTTGGGAACGTAAACTAGAAATTTGTCATTTTGCAATTGGTAACCAGTCTCTGAATTTAGTTTTTGTGCAGTGTGAGAATTGAATATTAAAAGCTTTAGTTGCAGCTTCTGATCTTTTTTAGGTAGGCTGATCTGATTTTTAGGAATACTCTAGATCACTGAAATAGAAAAAAAGATAAATTATTCAATGGTCTAAAAAGACCTGAGTAGACTGCAGAGATCTGTTTTAAGATCAGAAGATTTAATGGTCAGGTTTAATGGTATTTGAAGAAAAACAGTTCAGGTTTCAAATGTACAGAAACAATTTAGGGTCGTCTTCTGCAAGCAGTTTTTTATAGCACAATAGCATTTTTTTTCTCTGTGTGTGTAAAATGCATCTTGGAGCTCATGTTGTAGTAGTCTGTAAAACAGTACATTTTTTTAGTAGGATTGATTTCATGTGCTTTTTAAGTAGTCTTCTAGACTTAATTAAGCTAGATGTGTAAAAATGCATTCTTATTCTTAATAAAAACTTGTGTTTTGGTTTGAAGCTTATTTGAAGTACTGTTTGTCGTGATTTAGCACAGCATAGTGGTACAGTGGCTGTAGGGCAGAATTATTCAGACAATAGTACATGAACTTGATGTTCTGAATATTGAAGATTAACTTTTTATTTAATTTTAGAAATTAACTCAATATTCATTTTGAGTTTGAAGAAAAAACTTCTATATTTTATGGTCCATAGGAATGTGCATACTGGTAGTTTTTAATTTAAAAGTATGTAAGTAAAGTAAAAGCCAAACTTTTGAGGACCCACAAAATACTTTCCATGCCTTTTAAAAAATAATCAAGTGTAATCATTATATAATGATAATCAATTCCTCTTTCAGAAAAATAAAATAAAAATGAATGTTGAGTTCTTTCTTCTTGTAGGTTTTCCATGATGTTGCCTATAAAGCAAAAGACCGAAATGATTTGTTGTCAGGAATTGATGAGTTTTTAGACCAAGTGACAGTCCTGCCTCCAGGAGAGTGGGATCCATCTATACGAATTGAGCCTCCAAAAAGCGTTCCTTCCCAGGTAAAAGGAGAGCTAAAGGTCCAGTCTGTCTTGTGGTGAGGGGGCCTAAACTGCACGTAAGATTCGAACTGCCGAGTACAGAGGGACAATCACTGCCCTAGTCCTGCTGGCCACACTCTTCTTGGCACGTGCCAAGATCTCACTGGCCTTTCTTGCCACCTAGCCACGCTGCTGGCTCCTATCCAGATGGCTGTAAAGCATCAGGAAAGTCCCCACATCCGTTTTGCAAGGAAAAGTGGATTGTCCATTTAAGTTAGAAAAAAATTTTAGAAAAGGAAAAGAAGGGGAAAAAAGGTGTTAATCAGTTTTCCGCTATGCTGTTAATTTTATTTACTATGTTTCCTTTTGAAATACTGAAATGAGTTCTTGTGAGAACTGGGAGAATCGCTGAGAAATTGTACTTGAGTTCGTGTTACCAAATTTTACTACTAGTCTAGCAATGATCAGAAAGAATATTTTAATTCTTATAAGAACTTCTGTTTGTATGCAGCATTGATTGCAATGCTTTAATGTATTTTGCCTAGCATATACTGTTCACAGAATGTTTGTGAAATAGATAAAAATCGATCATATTGCTCAGTTGTGATGATACAGGCTTAGAATGAGAGCTAAGGAAAGTGGGTCTTGAGAGACTTTCTTCTTACTTCCCCTTCTCCCTCTTTACAACTTACAGAAATTTGAGCCTTCAGGATCAAAAGCAGGGGAGAGACCAGTGCTTTTGGTTCAGAAGCTTAACATTGGTGTTGAGTCCAGTGGTGGTTTGGCAGAGTGGGTGGAATAGAAGGGGGTAACAGCAGTGCAGTTTATTCATGAATAGCCTGAGGTTACCATGTAACTTGTTTCCAAAATAAGCAGGGCTCATGCTTTTTTGGAAGGCAGGCTCAGCTGAAAAATTTATGAGGAGCTGGTAAGCAGCTTGCTCAGCAGGGGAATGACTTCTCATTTATATTTCAACTAAATACTCTGTGTATCATAAAAAGAGGTAAGTTTCTGCTACATGTTAAATGTTGCTGCTCTGGAAATGGTTGAAGAAAAAAAAGGATCTAAAGATTTCTGTCTCATGGTTGAGCCGCTGCTGTATGTTGAGAATCTTGCCTTTGTGTCATTGTGTTTCAGGAATCTATTTCGTGTAGATATAGGGAAGATTAATACTGTTGTGCAAGGTATGAATAAGGTCTTTTGGGCACTGTTGTACAGTTCTAGTCACCTGCACTCAACTGAAGATTAGTTCAGAAAATGGAGGACTGCTGATGAGCTGGGAATATGAAAAAGGATGTGGAAGGCATAGAATTTCTGCATGATGTCTTTTAATGATACTTTTTAGTGTAAAGGCAGTCTCGAAATATTTTTTTCCTTTTTTTCATTTCCCCGTCTCTTCTGTAGGAGAAAAGGAAGGCACCTAAATTTCCAAATGGATCTACTCCTCCAGGAGAGGGTCTTAAAGAAGAAGGCCATCATGCTGGACCTGAACTTCAGAGAACTGGAAGGTGTGTTCACTTCCCTAAATGCTAGCTACCATAAAGAAATAAAAGTGATAAATCATCTTAATGATTGACATTTAAACATTAAAAAATCACGGTATAAGTGTCAGAGCGCATCCTTTGTCCTTTTCAAGTGTTGGATTCTTGCCTGTAAGTGCCAATCTACTTAAAGTATTTTCAAGCCTCTGGCAATGTTTCTCAACACACTTGCGAAGGATTTCACATAAGATGCTGCCTAATTTAACTAACTGACTTTTAAGAGTTGGGCTTTAAATTTTAATCTTCAGGAGCATGCAATTATCATAATTACAGCAGGAATGTGCAATTTTCAGTATTGGGCTAGGTACTAAAAAATCCCATTAATGCAAATCTGTTTTATTAAATGTATAGGAAATGGAAAATTAAGAAATAAAAAGCGGCAAAAAGTAATTTGGTATTGGTTAGCTTTGGGTTTTGGTTAGGTTTCTTGTAGAGATAAAATAAAATTGAAGGAATTTCTTTCAGTTATTGTTGTTCTCTGTTAATTCCAAAATATTTGCCAGAGAAGTCTCCAACATTGGAAATACCTGGTTATGATTAAACTTTAAGATATGAAATGAGAGTAGAGATTAAATCAACTGAAAACTTCTGGAATATGTGTACAGTGTTTTTATCCCCAAAATAATGAACTTCTAAATCAAATGCATGTTTTTCATACTTTTGTGAGAAAGACTTTGCAACATTTGTGTTGAATTCTAACATTGTGGCATTGCTATAATTACTTTTTACTGTTTGTGTAGACAGTATGCGGAGCTGAGAAGTTCATTTCTGCTCACAGAATTATCTGTAGATTAGGCTTGTCTTTTTCTTTGGAATGTTTGGGGGTTTTTTAATAACTAAAAATAAAATAAATTTTTTGAAGTGCAAATGAATACCTAGTATTTTGGAGTCTTTAAGATTTTTTTAAATTGCTTTTTAAATTCTTGGTAATAACTTACCCAGTTGAACTAACTTATATATGTTTGGTTTTATACTTATATTTATAGAATATCTGTGTACTCCAGATAAGAACACCGTTAAAAATGATAGACCTAAATTTATTTATGGAAATAATTATATGTATGAAGAGAATTCAAATTAAAAAGCTACAACTATATGTTGGAGTAGTAATATTGAAATGTGTCAATGCAGTGATCTTGGTTGAGGTTTAGCATATTTCTTCTGTTCCTTGTTTTGAATATTCTAAGACAGATTTGACTTAAACATCGTTTAGGTAAAATGGTTTGCACAGTTATTTTTTCAGTATCTAGCCCATATATATAAAAAAACCCAACCTAGTCAACTTTTAAAAAATGTGGGTAAGCTGCTTGATTATATTTGGAATACTGCTGAATTGGAATAGATAAGATTCTCATTTACGTTTTTAATTGTTATGCTTTAATCTGGATTATGAAATAGCTAATTTGTGCCGGCAATAGGCACTGGCAGTCATGTGTAGCCCATAGTTTTAAACTAGCTAGAATCCTTTAGTGTACAGTTTGACGAGTTTCATCTCACCTATTTAGGCTTTTTGGTGGTTTGATACTTGACATCCAAAGGAAAGCACCTTTTTTCTTGAGTGACTTCAAGGATGCATTAAGCCTGCAGTGCCTGGCCTCGATTCTTTTCCTATACTGTGCCTGTATGTCTCCTGTAATCACTTTTGGAGGGCTCCTGGGAGAAGCTACACAAGGCAGAATAGTGAGTACAAAGAATGGTAGTGGCCAGGCTTTTAGACCTTCAGAGGCAAGTCACTGTGTGCATTTGTCTCATTTATTTATACTTGTATTTGAAGAATTTACCCACAGCACTTGATTAGCCTGCCCCAAAGCAGATCTTCCCCCAAAGGTAATTGCTATGGAAAATGTGGGGAACCCATGTGAACAGGAGAAGATGCACAGGGGAGGTAAAAAATGTTTCTCCTGCCTTATTGGATGAATGGCTTCATGAATTGAGAAAAGGCTTGCATTGCCTTCTTTTTGGCTGCTTAAGAGTAATGAATAGCAGTAAAGGTGCACCATCCCACTAGGCCTACTTTAGGCAAAGTCAGAGGCTCAAGGTGGATAGCCAAGAACATGTACTGGCCTTGAGTAGTAGGCCTACGAGGATGATAATGCCTGCAGTGTGTGGCCAGCAGTCTGTTTATGAAATGGACAGGATATGTTTGTGCTTGCACTAGTGGTATGTTGCTCACAATAAAATAAAGTGTCTGAGGTTTATCAGCAGAAAATACTCTTCATTGTAAATGTCTCAAATGTAAACCATAAGCATACAAAATTTTGGTAGTGTTATGTTGGGCAGTAGATAAAACCAGCACCTTTTTCACCAGAATATCATTGCACTTCAGTTTTTGAAGCAGGGAAAAATTACTTAATATCAGCAATATTAGTAACTTAGTGTCAATTGGCTTATGAGTAAACTAGCGTGAAGTGTATTTTCTGTTTTTAAATCTATCACAAAGAAACAAGGTTCTGTCCTTTTGTGGGAGGGAAGGATGTATTCAGACATGTCCTTTACAAATTTTAAGGTTCTGTTGAAGCTTATAATGTTACAAAATTCTTCTTGATACTTACGTGAAGTTTTTAAACTTGTGCTGTATTATAATTTAGTTAACTACTTTATTTCTTTCAAGTATTGCTGTTGACTCTGATATTTGTTTATTGATGTAGCACTTCAAGCTGGTAGACAATACAGAACTCAGTTATGTCTTTTCTGCATGCTGATTTTGCCACTCAAAATGTAGGAATGATTACTAAAATGTCAGTGTAAATTTTGAACGTACAACATGTATAGTAATGAAAGTACCCTCCTTTTAAAGCTTTATTCTCAAACACCTTCTTTCTTTTAGCTATCTGGAATTGTTTGCGGGTTTGTTCCTGCCTTCAGATGCTTGGTGTGCATCATTGAATAAAACATTTAGTTACTGCACACACATGTTCAAGCACAGTAGCTGACATTGTAAGGTACACAGTTTGTCTTTGAAACCTTCCCTCGCATTCTCAGAGGCCATCACCTCCACAGTGCTCCTGTCCCTGCCACCCTGACTGAGAGCCCCAAGGTTAATGCATTGACTAACCAAAAACACTAATTCAAAGGTAATAGAACGAGGGACTGGGATTATATTTTTTTTCCTAATATTATGAACAAAGGACTCATTTTCATTTTTTAATAGCCCCAGTTCAGCAAATCATTTTGACCGTTTTCAGATGCTTTCCTGAATTGGAGCTCAAGTTTGCATAAATACTGTTTTTCCTAGGCTTGTATAATTTCAAAATAGCAAATGCTTACAAGTTCCACCAGGAACACTGTAATTCCATTACAGGAATCTCTAATCCATGACTTCTCATAGTGGTAGGTGGTGTATTTAACTATTTTCAAATAAATTTAGTACAATTTTAGTATTTAAAATTCTGGCGTCTCTCTTTTGAGGTGCATTGTAACTGGGTTTTTTTAGCAGAAAATGTTACAGTAAAACATTTAATTCAAGAACTGAAGTAGATACCTTAATTCCTTGAAAAGAAATGCATTACCAGGTGGGACATTGGTTTACTGCTCATCTATTTTTGGTGTCATGTATACATAAACCAATATTCTTCAGTAATTTCCCCTGCACCTATGCCTGTCAGTTTGGTTTTTTTTTCTTTTGTAATGCTTGGTTGGCTGATGCAGGTTTGATACGGCACACTGTATCACATTTTGGTACAGGTATGTTGCAATATATATATTTTCTTTACAGAGACCATTAATTCTTTCTGTAAACAACTTATTAAGTAGTTGTTTTCTTTTTTGTTTGTTTGTTTTAATTTTTTTTAATTTGTATAATTGTTGGTATGCTTTTCCTCCATAGCTAGCAGGACTAGTAACTTGTTCTCATGGTTTTAGATGGCTTTATGTTTCTCAGGAGTGAAGTTTCCAAAATCTTGTCCATGGTATTGTTACTGCAAAACTGTGTTAAGTTATTTTTGTCTCAAACATGGATATTAACTGCAATGTGTTTACATCTTGTCTTGTTTCTAAGTCAATGCATCTTAAAGCTGTATTTATGCAGATATGATGCTAAATGCTAACCTGAAAGGCAGCATAGTTACAACAGTTTCTTTTCCCCCAAACAGAGTGCAATAGAGTCTCTCTTTGGAGCCTCATTAACTGGGATTGCCTATTCTCTCTTTGCTGGGCAACCTCTTACTATCTTGGGGAGCACCGGACCAGTTCTAGTATTTGAAAAAATATTATTTAAATTTTGCAGGTAAGTGATGTTTATATTGGCCTGATGCACTTTTTACTTTCTAGCCTGTTACAATGGCTGTAATTGAAAGCAGATGTGCAGTAAATGTGTATGTCCATAAAGGTAAATACAGTGGCAAGAGAGTGAGAAATTGATATGGTTTGGTAAAGCTGTGAGGCATTGGCAAACCTGAATAAGAAAATCAGTAATAAGAAGTGGCAAGGACTTAAATAAAAGTTATATTCTGGCTGTGTGAAGATGTTGGCTTTGCTTCTGCAGGGGTAAGCAGAGATCGATCTGCCCTCTAGGAGAAACCATCTGGGTAGTTCTGGAGAGATCCATCCCCATGATGCTTCCCAAGCTAGGTAGTTGCACTGTCAATCCTAGAAACACCTTGCAGTGTTGCTTTGCTTTGGTGGGAGATGAGACAAAAAAAAGTTTCTGCTTCCTTCAGAGCTAATGTCAAGCATGAGAAAAATGCTGAATACCTATAAAGCTTGGCCTCAGTGTCTTTTCAAATAGAATATAGTACAGGTGAGTTTTGGCTCAGTTAATGCCTTTTGTTTCTTTCTTCACACAGGGATTATGGTCTTTCCTACCTCTCCCTGCGAACTAGCATTGGTCTGTGGACTGCATTTCTATGCATTGTGCTTGTAGCCACAGATGCCAGCAGCCTCGTGTGCTACATCACTCGATTTACAGAGGAAGCTTTTGCAGCACTTATATGCATCATATTTATTTATGAGGCACTGGAAAAGCTTGTTCATTTGGGAGAAGTGTATGCCTTCAATATGCACAATGATTTGGATAAACTGACTTCATATTCGTAAGTACCAAGTTTCTATCTGTTAGTGAAATAAATAGGAACATATAGAGAGACATATTGTTTACTATATGGCAGTGGGTGCCACTTCCAGGAAGGGTAGGAGGAATGCTAAGGGTGATATGGGCATGAGAAACCTCAGAAAAACTCTATTCAGGATGCTGTGGAATTGAATTTTCTGTATTAGCTATAGGTGGTTGGAAGGGATAAGGGGCTATGACAAAGCCTGCTTTAACTGCAGCTTTACTAAGGGTCAGAACAGGACTTCTGCCTTGCTACTTCTAGGAAGTGTAGTTTCATGAAACAGGATGAGTTGGGTTACCAGCTCACACCTGCCAGATGGAGATCCTGCTTACTGTTGCTCAGAAAAACTGCTAATTTCTCGTAGTTTAAATGAAATCATTTAAATGCTCGTGCTCCCTTCCTGTTGGAGATGTGCATCTTCCAGCTTTAGTTGTACCTGTGTGGTCACAGTATGGGTGAGGGACCCCCAACGAGGTCATGTCCGTGCACCTAGGGTGAGGGTCCCTGCTTGTTGCAGTGGGCAGTCATTCCCTAGTTGGAGAGCAGAATACTCACTGTCTTCCTGGGCAGCTGCTCTGCCTGGCCAGGACAGTGATCATCTTGCACACAGCATGACCTCTAGCAGTGTCAAACCAGGTTTGGACTACTGTGTTTCCCCTCCAAGATCTCTGCTCACTTTTAAAATCATTCAGTGCTTCTTCAGTACTTTCCTTCAGGGGGAAAGGGCAAACACCCTCTCAGACTGCTTCTTGTATTCCATTCACACTTGACATTTACACTCACTTTCCTGTCTTAACAGCTGTTAAGACCAGGCCACGTTGCCAGAAGTGGGCTGTGGGAATACATTCGCTTCCTTATTTTCCCCTTGCTACTGGCTGCTCATCCCTCTGTTTCAGTGGCTCTGGGTCCTCACTGGACTCCTGTGTGAGCATGGTAAATTCACTGATCTGGCAGAAACTGTACTGTAGGTCTTCTGGCACTTGCCACCTGATTGTGTTTTGCCACAGGCAGGCCACGAGGGTGGAGAGGGGAAGGAGGGATTTTAATTTGGTTTAGCTCTATGGTGTCACACATGTTTTTTGGGACGTGCCATAGTGTTCAGCTTGGGTTTGTCCTATATTTTTTTTCTCTCACAAAGCTGTAGGGGATCCAGCTGTTCATAATTGCTTTCTTCCTCCTTTTGCTTTCTTTTTCTCCCCACTCTGTAACTTGCAGTGGGGAAAAGGGTGCAGAACAAGCATGGTCAGTTAATTGGGCCACAAGACAATCTTAACTACTCGTACATTTTTCTCTGAGTGTGTTTTTTTTTCTTTGTCTTTCTGGATTTCTGCTTATCTACTTGGTGGCATACTTTATCTTCATTGCCTTTGTTGAGAAATTTGTCAGTCTTCCTTCAACATGCTCGTTTATGTTGCTGCCTTGACCAACAACTAACGATGCTTTCTGTCACATCATGCTTATGGTTGCAATTCCTTTCTCTTCCAATGATTCTGTGTTGGCAACTACTTTGTAGGAATAACTGCTTTCCACTCCTTTCCCACTTCCTTTTGCTATTACTTTAGAATTCAGTTAACAAAAGAAAATTTGTTTACTTAGTATTTTTAAAATTCCCCAAACACTGTGCTTTTCAAATCTAAGTTCCTTTTGCCTATGCACATTTAGTATTTTTTCCTTCTTTACCTTCACACTATCAGGATGCAGATTTTCCCTTCCATGGTTCATTGGGGTTGCTTTCAGTGTCTTTAGTGAATCTCATACAAAAAAGAGACTTATTTCTTGCTTATTACCTCTTTCTCCTCTTCTACATAAATGTTTATGTGTTAAGCTTTCCAGTTGGTGTACTTGATCAGCTTTATTTGAAAACATCCCATTAAATCAATATTCAGTCTGTTGTGTTTTGGGGTTTTTTTATCTGATGTGTACTTCTGTCAGCCTGTCTGACAGAAAGGATTCCACAGTCCAAGTTTGCAAAATGCTGCAATAGGGAGGGGCATTCTTACTTCTATAAAAATATTGCTAAAAAGTATGTATACAGTTGCTTTAAAGCTGAGCACTGTAAGCATTTATATCTTCAGTTAGCTCACTACATACTAAAACACGAGGGTGACCTTATTCTTCATTTCTGCCACCCTCCCAAAAGTCCTACGTCATGTGATGTAAGGAAAAGCCTTGTACTCTGCTTCTTCCATAGAAGTTTGGGATCAAGTGTGGTTTAAACTCTTCAGGATTTTTGAATTTACTTCACACTGCTGCATTTTGGCACGTATGGTTTAAAAGCATATAAACTTCTTTCTTCCTTTCAGATGTGTGTGTTCTGAGCCTGAGAAACCAAGCAATGACACACTGCGTTTGTGGAGGAGTATGAATAAGTCTGGGGAAGATATAGCATGGAGTAACCTTACAGTTTCTGTGAGTATCTGAAAGCTGTGTGTAGGTATCTCTGTGTGTGTATGTACATATGTATAAAAAATAAATACCTGCATGGTACCAGTTTTGATTAATATTTTTTCATCTGATTTCTCTTTTTGATTGAACCTGGACTGTTTTCCTTAAAGCTGTGTTTTTGAACTCTCTTTTTTCTTCCATAAGGCTTTAAACAGTCATTGTAGAGGACTAGATGAGTGAGACCAGGGAAGTAAATGCTAATGTAAATATATGCTTGAGGTAGCTATCTTAATGCTTTTAGGCACCAGTCATTTTTCTACAGGTGAATATGATGAGGTGAATAAACAGGAGTTTGCTTTCTTCCAGTTTCTGAAAGAAATATTTTTAATATGATGTGATGGTGGAATTTGTAGTTAATGTGGCAGCAAACACGTTTCATTAGTTTGTTAGATGTTGGTATAAAACTGCAACAGAATCAAACTACCTAAATATTGATTGGAAGAAAATAATTACTGGAAATTGAAAATAAGTATTTCGAATAGGCTTGAAAGCATTAACTTCTGAAGTGGATATTTTATACCAATATCTAATTTTGTGGGTAGGTGAAGAGGAGGAAAGTTACCATGTGGAAGTTCTCTGGAAGGTGTTTAGGGGAGAAATGCTTTTGCTGCTTAGTAGTTTCTTGGGCGGTCTGCAGTGGAATAAGTGCAGCTGTGTGCAGCCACTTTGCATACCCTGGCATCTGATTCCCACCTGCATCTTGAATGATTTGGATCTGCTATGGTTTTTGTTATGCTTGCTGGGTTGTGTGCCTACTTTGGCCATCTGAGGCTGTCTAAAACAGCAGTGGATAGCTGTGTATGGGCTCCCCTTGTGTCTGAGCTTAGACATTGACACTGAAAGCTCCTCTTCTGCACAGCAGAAGTTCCATGTAAAACCTCCGAGCTTTACTTGACTTGTAGCAGTACTATTTTTATGTGCTACCAATGGCTCATAGTTTACCATAATCACTTAGGATGGCAGTTTCTTTTGAACTTAGTTTTTGTATTTCCTTTATGTTTATTATTTATTTTATATGCCTTTTCATCCTGTAAAGCATATTTAGTCTTACCCGAGAGACAGAACTGATCCAGGATTTGGTGTTATCTTATAATCAAAGTAGATTGGTAATAGGGAGAATTTCTGTCATAAGTTAAATTTTCAATTAATTAATTAATTAGGTTGGGGCAGTGCTGCTTCCACTTACTTGATTTATTGGCTTGTTGTTTCCTTGTACTCCATGTGTCTACTTTAACTTTTTGCTTTGCATTTCAGTAAGTCTTTTGGATAGGTATCATCTGACTTTGTTTTCTTTTTTACTCAAATCCATTCTTTATGATTTGCTAGAAACTTTTTCTTATAGTTTGGGTAATCTTATGTTATGTGTATGTTTTTTACCTTAACTGAGCAAAACAAAGTCAAAGAGGTGGGAGAAACTGAGGAGATCCTTTTTGATGTTTGTTAGCTTAAAGTTGATGTTGGATATTCTGCTTTTCCTGGGCAATCTTGCAATGCTTTGGAAAACAGAATAGAAGTACTGTGACTGTAAAGAAGTTGTTTCTTCTTGGGCATCTCCGTGCATTTTGGCATCCTGAAATACTCAGTGGTGGCTGGTGTGGCTTCTCTAGAACAGACAGCACACATTTGGCTTTTTTAGGGTGAGGGAGTGATGAAGGAAAGAACCCCCTTTTTGGAATTATGAACATTCTCAAATGTGTTTATTATAGAAAAGTTGGAAGCCTGGTTGAATGCACTGAATGAATAAAACATAGACATATGAAGAGTTTTTCTCTTTGCAGGAATGTTTAGAATTTCATGGTGTGTTTCGTGGATCAGCTTGTGGCCATCACGGACCATATATTCCAGATGTTCTCTTCTGGTCTGTCATACTATTTTTTGCAACATTTTTCCTCTCCTCTTTCCTTAAGAAATTCAAGACCAAACGCTATTTCCCAACTAAGGTAATTCTGATTAGAGACTATTGTTATCTTGTAATATATACCTTGGTTTAATTTAATGGAGTTGAATTCTGTCTTGAGAGATCTCTTTTAAGACAGGAGAGGAAATTAAAACCCAAAAATCAGTTAATAATTACAGTATTTAGGACATTTGAGGAAAGAAGTAATCTGCAGAAAATTCGATGCTTATTCTGTATTTTTGTAGAGTTACAACAAGGTATTCTAAACTTCGAAAGACCTAAGTAGTCCATCTCTGCACATTAATGGGTATTGCCAGGTATCATTAGCAGAGATCATATTGCTGCTCTTTTCCTCACCTAGCCGTACAAAACAAGTGATTGCTTTCCCCAAACTACTGATGTCTATTGGGTTCTGAGTGGTTCCTCAGGGGATTACTATTTCTAATAGATGCTAATGTGATGATTCTTCTTAGACTGATTTATGTAACTTCTGCTAGGCAAAATGAAGTGGTTAGATCTTCTATAAACCTCAGCTCATCCCTGCAATGTTTTCCTAATGTTTACTGAAGTTATCTTTGGTAATCTGAATGTATTGCAAATTATCCACCCCGTATCGATTAAAACATGAAATGTATTAATATTATTGACCTAAGGTACCAGGGACTAGTTGTGATGGCCCAGCCTCCTAGTGGGATTGAGGGGAGGGGAAGATGATGGAGTTGTTTGAAGTAATTTGCCTCTTGCAGTAGGCCACTTTTAAATGAGTGAACAGTTGTACAAAATACTTGTCTTCTGCAACTTCATACTATGCTGGCAGGCACCCTAAATTTTAAAGTAACAAGAAAAAATACATAATGTTCAGTGGTGTAGTATAATATAAATAAACTTCACCTTTTATAGGGGAGAAAGTTGACTTTCTACACTTGCAAAATTATAATGGTGAAAAAGCAAGGCTTAACACAAGTCTTTTCTTTATAGGTGCGTTCTACCATCAGTGACTTTGCAGTGTTTCTGACCATAGTAATCATGGTTTTGATTGACTATCTTGTAGGAGTACCTTCTCCTAAGCTTCTTGTTCCAGAAAAGTTTGAAGTAAGAAATAAAACCTTTTGAAAACCTAATTTTTAAAATGCTTGCAGTTTGATGAACAGTAGAACAACGGAGTTGTATAGAAACAGAAATTTCTCGTTTTTGATTATAATGTAGTTGATCAAGTAGTTTCTCTTTTCTGTTTTGGATGTATGTTTCATCTGACAGAAGAAATTATGTTTTATATTATTACTGGAGGGGAAGCATTCTTTTTTGCAAATGTACAAAAATGAAGGAACTGAATGGATTTGTTTTAATTTTTTCCATATTAATGTCATGTTCACTTGCGACAGCCAAATCAGTCTTTTGGTCAAAGCCATTGGAAAACAACTTAAATGTATATTTAAGAGAACAATCTGCTGTTCATTTAAGCTGTTTGTAGTGATAAAATCTGCATTCTGTTTTAGTCATTTCATTCTCATTGTTGATGGGTTGGGGTTTTTTTTTCAGCCCACCCGAAAAGACCGAGGATGGTTCATAGATCCTCTTGGAGGCAATCCTTGGTGGACACTCTTGATTGCTGCTCTTCCTGCTTTACTCTGTACCATTCTCATTTTCATGGATCAACAAATAACAGCCGTTATTATAAACAGGAAAGAGCATAAACTGAAGGTAAAAGTAATTTTTACAGAAGTCTAATGTTGTGTAAGTCAGGTTTATTTTAAATCAGATTCATTCTGCAAATTTGTGAAATTACCATCAGCTACTAAATATATGTATAAATTGACTAATAAAGAACAAATATAATTTTGTGGACAGTCTCAAAGTATCTGACTTTTGTAGTTGTAGGTTATTCACCTGCTGAGTTAAAAATATATCATATAAATAGAAAGTTTATCAAGTTATTTGTTTGCTTAATTTTACAGAAAGGCTGTGGTTATCATCTTGATCTGCTCATGGTTGGTATTATGTTGGGAATATGTTCTCTCATGGGCTTACCGTGGTTTGTTGCTGCAACTGTCCTGTCTATAAGTCATGTTAACAGCCTAAAAGTTGAATCTGAATGCTCAGCACCAGGAGAACAACCAAAGTTTTTGGGAATCCGGGAGCAGCGAGTGACAGGATTGATGATTTTTGTGCTGATGGGGCTGTCAGTGTTCATGACCTCTGTGTTAAAGGTAAAAGACAGTTTTCCCAAAATATTTTCTTTGTGCTTTTGATTTTGATGTTGTGATTTAGCATTTTGTAATGCTAGGAAGTTCTGTTTTGTTAAGTAAGGTATGCCTGGGCTCATTCTCAACTTGCTTTTTTAGCAACAGATGTTAGTTGAATAGAAACTATGTGGAAGGATGCAAGAAAATGAAATCTGAGAAAGCTAGGAATGTAGTGAGTCGTGAAGAAAGCAACCTTTTCCCATGTTACCTGATTTTCTTGCTAGCTCTTTTTTAGTTTCTTGAGTTCATGTTACCTAAAAACTGCAGTTTTCATGTGAGTGCATAAATGGAGAGAGAAAAGGAGTGTGATAAAGATGTAAAGTTACTTGAGCAGAAGTAATATAGTATAGCAGAAGGAACAGAAACATTTTTAAAAGGAAGAAATTACATTGTTCACTTCTTGTTCTTCAGCTTATTAAACTTCATTTGATTTTTAGAGTATCAAGATTATCTTATGCATCATCACAGTGTAATGGTGATTTTGCTGGTTGTGTTGTAGCACCAGATTACACTTTAGCTCCGTATTTATATTCCTAGTGACTTTTCAAAGACTCTTTTAGGAGAAAATCACTCAGTTCAGTTGGATTTTTGCTCAGATTTACTAAAATCTGTTCAAGTTCTGCTTTGTTGTTTCAAGCCAGTAGTTAAAAGGAGAAACAAAAGAACGGTTTTTTTGTTGCCAGAAATGCAGATATTGCATAACTGCTGGTACCTTTAAAGAACTTTGTGAAAGTCTGTTTTAAACAAAGACAGATCACAAGTAATTTCATAAGAAATGTAGCTTCTTAAATTTAGATAATGGGAAAGAATAATCCTGAAAACATACAGCTATAGTTTAATAAGTAGTTGCATATTATAAATCCTAAATAGTTGACCATTTGTATGTCTATTAAAGAATGTAAAGGTCTAAAAAGAATAAGGCCATAGCAGTTATTAAAAATAAGTATTCAGATTTGACAATCTCTCATTAAAAAGGTATCAAGAGCATAGCTGTATAATGCAAATAATCAGAATCAAAAGCAGAAATACTGAAGTAGATTTATTGTTGCTCAAAAGCAGGAATTAAAAGTGCTGATTGCTGAAGCAAAGTGTTTTAAACCCCATTTTAACATCTGATTCTTAGAAACTAATACCTTTTTTTATGGACCCAGGCTAATAGGAATGGAATTATTACTCTTTGCTCTTGAAGAAATGTTTTTCTTTTTCAGTGTGAATGACTTTTATTGTACAAAAGAAGTAAGGAGAACAAAGCCGTTGCTGTGCTTTTGTTCCATGTGTGGATTTATACTGATTTAATGCAGTAGAAGATACTGTATCAAATTATAGAACTTACAGTGAAGACACTAGCCACACACACACACACACACACACACACACACACACACACACACACACACACACACACACACACACACACACACACACACACACACACACACGCACTAATGAATCCCTAAGGCATAGTTTTATTCCACACTGTTTAAATAAAGGTTTTTGTTCAGTCTTGAGAGCAGCAGTTTTTATTAAGATTTCACGTTGTATCTTGGCTGTCCTTTACTTGGAAACTTAATGAATTCAGGAGCAAGGAAGGCTTCCCTGCAGAGGTTTGATGCAAGTTCCACTGAAACCAGTGGACAACTTTGTTATCTTAGTAAGCTTTAAATTATACAAAAATATAAAATCATACTGTACAAAATTATATAAGCTGTCTATTATATATTACAATTTAAATTATTATAAATACTATGTTTAATAAGCTTTAAATTGATCTTCTTACTGGAGCAAAATTTAGCTCTGAATAATTAGCAGATTTTCATAGGTCAGTTGGTATGGTGAGGTTTTTGTGCTGTCTGCTCCAGATATGCAGGTGTTCAAAAGTAAAACTTAATATGGCAATTTCATGAAGTTGTACAGAATACAGTTGTACTTGATACAGTTCCTATCAAATAGCAACATAAAGCAGTATACTTAGCATGAGTAGAAATCTTGGTTGCAACCTTGAAAATTGAGTGAATGTGCAGTCAAGGCAGAACTACTTTTTAATCCTCTTTTGTATCCTAGTGATAGCCATGTTAGTTCTAGATTTTTTTGCTGCTCAATGATACATATGTATTCTTTTCAGTAAAGGCCCTCAGATTTCACTTAAGTAAAATGCAAAGTAAAAGATGACTTGGGCTGTGCCTTTCACTGATATGGATTGCTCTCTTTTGCCATGTTGATTCCACTTTTAACTGTGGGTGTTTTTTCCTCCCCAGTTTATTCCAATGCCAGTTTTGTACGGCGTCTTTCTTTACATGGGAGTATCTTCATTAAAAGGCATTCAGGTAAAGTCTGATTTTAATGAGCAGTTTGCTTTTGTTTAACACTGAATGAAAAGGGAACTGTAACACCCTGCATTATGTGAGCCACAATAAAGTTATCCCATATTTTCTGAATAGCATGTAGGGTAATTTCCTGAGTGTCATGTTCAGGTATTTGTTCTTACAATATTGTGTCTTCACTTGTCAGTTCTTTTTTATTTATTCTTTCAGTAGTGTAGCTAAGAAACAAATTTTCTGAAATATTCTGGAATTTTTTATTATTGAGATGGGGGGACAACGCCAGCAAAACAGCCCCCAGTTCTATCCACTTGAATGTTCAGTGTCCTCCATTAGTATTTTATTTGGGATTAGCTTATATTTCTGTAGTCCCCTAAAAATGTTTCTTTTCTTCTGGAAAGGCAGAAAATAATTAACTGAAGAATGATTTTATTTTCCATGCAGTTTTTTGACCGTATAAAACTGTTTGGAATGCCTGCCAAACATCAACCTGACCTGATTTATCTACGTTATGTGCCACTCTGGAAGGTCCATATCTTCACAGTTGTTCAGCTCACTTGTCTAGTTCTGTTGTGGGTGATTAAAGCCTCTGCAGCTGCTGTTGTTTTCCCTATGATGGTAAGTGTTCTGATTTGCCAGTTAATAATTTTTGTACAAGACTACATGTATTATTCAGGATCTCTTCAGAAAATGTTTGCTGCCTTAAGAAAGGAGGGAGTGGGAAAGAAATGAAAAAAAAACCCTGTAGTACAAGCTGTTCACTTTTGAAACACAAAGACTTCTCATTTCCTGAAAAAAAGCAATTCAGTTGTGAATAGCTATTGAAAGTGGAAATGATTTAACTTTGTGGTAAGATAAAATCTAGTACTAGAAAAAAGGGCTTCAGTTACAGATTCTGAGTGTACTGAAAGTATGTGTGCTTTTTTGTTCATTTAAACAGTTCAATATAAAGTATTTTGTCTGTGTTTCCCTTTAGGTTCTAGCATTAGTGTTCATTCGCAAGCTCATGGATTTATGTTTCACCAAAAAAGAGCTTAGCTGGCTTGATGATCTTATGCCAGAAAGCAAAAAGAAGACAGAAGATGACAAAAAGATAAAAGAGAAAGAAGTAAGTGTGAAAACAATCAAACTGAGCATGTTGTAAATTAGTAGGAAATACTTAAAGCAATTTAAAATAATTTTATGTGACCTGAGCCTATGACCTTATATATACCAGATACACATTTTGAAATTCTTCACTAATGAGAGGAAATTCTTTACTAGAGGAGCCGTTGCTGGTGGTTAAGGAATTAAGTCTCTGTTTTGATTATGCTATTATGAACTATGATTCTTATTTGTGATGAAAACTGGCAAGCAAAGTGCAAAGAAGCAGCTGTTAGCACAAAAAAATTGGGGTTTTTGTCTTTCATCAGATTAGAAGGAGAGAAAATGGAGAGAAAGAGAGAAAGGAGAGGGAGAGGGGCATAGTGCAGTAGGGTTTCTTTATTCTGCTTAAATTAGTTACAAAACTGTTCATAGTATCAGGGACATTTTGCTCATGTGTGTTTGTGAAGCTGTCATAAAAAGCAACTGCTAGTTACCAATAATACAGTAGTGTAGCTTCTGTGACTTCTCCATAAAAGCCCTGCCTTGCTGCACACCACCTTGGGGGCTTGTAACACCCTCCTTCCCCAGTCTTCCATGTCCCCTGCCTTAGTAAAACACTTCTAAGAGGAAAGGTCATAAGCTCTGTCTCCTGCATTCAACTGTGGTACCTGCAGGGAAGTGCCTCTTACCCCTATGGAATAACTGTCAGCCTGAGATACTTCGGTTTCTGCTGCACGAGTAATTTTACAAACTTCTTACTTGGAATTTACAGGAAGCAGAGAGAATGTTTTCAGACAATGACAGTGTACACCTTGCATATGGAGAAGCAAATCTGGATTTTCCTGTAAAAAGCTTGAAATACAGGTATAAAATAATGTTGGTCCGTTAAAGGTTCTTGTATCAGATGCTGTAATTTGCGTTATATTAAGTTGGTTGTGTATGAGTTGAAATAATTTTTTCCCCCAAACTTGTAACTTAGCCATGATTAGGAAATAAGAAGATATATCTCATGGTGCTACATTAGTATTTTTCTATTGCATTGTTCTTTAAAACTGCATCTTAATTATAAATTTACATGACCATCTTGAACAGATCAGATGACTCAATTTCGACCAGCTGTACTAAAGGTGAAGAAGCATCCTTGGTCAGTTTCTATGGAATATTTGTGTGCTACTGTGCATGAAATACTGAGCATTAAGCAACTAATAGCATCAGTTGAGCCATGTGTTTACCAGCCACTTGGATTTTTCAGAAGAAATCTAAGTGTGTAATTCTTCGGTTTACCTAAGCGAGGGCTAAAGTCAATAATTTCTGTGGTACAAAAAACCCGTTTTACAGGCAACCATTTTTACTTTAAAAAGTTATTTTCTGAACATAAATGTGAGAATAGGTTCTCTTCCAGAAGAGGAAGTTCTGGAATTTCAGTCATGGAAATTCTTTCAGCTTTGGTAGGCATTTTCTCTCAGTTGGTGTCTCCCTAACTGGGGTTGTATTTAGCTGAGTTGTCTGATATTCTCAACTGTTCCAATTCAGCCTGAAGATGTGACAGATAAATAGCTTACACATTTTCTTTTCCTCTCTAATAATAAGAGTTCCTAAGTTAAAAATTTGCCTTCCTTATGGATCTAGGGTAGTACCAGGTATACCCTGATGAGAGCTGGAAAGGGGCAGAAATTTGGATTAAACAGATATTCCTGCTGAGTGCTGTTGTCTGTTCTGAGGGCAGGCTTAATCAGACTTAAGCAACTCAAATGAAAATGCTAAAGCTTTTTAAAAAAACAAATTTGAGTTGCTAATTGCTCTCACAGTAGAACTGTGATTTCATCAACTGTGTGTGCATATGCTTTGTATGTATTCTGCTGTATCTTGTGGGGATCCCTGAGGAAAAATGGCTTTGAAAGTTTTTTCTGCCATTTGAAGAACTTACAGATGACCTGGGGTAGATTATGAAGTTTAAATATGGAATAGAATAGAAAACAGACCTACAGGCAACACCTAAGTCTGCTGTACATGTACTTTGTGTGGAGGACAAAAGTGGAAATAGGCTTTAAAAACTTACCATCTGTGAGGGCAAACTTATCTTCTGCAGCACTTGGGAGGGGCGTGATCTGACAAAATGTCTAATACGGCTTTGGAAGAAAAAAAAAACTTGTAATCTGTCCAGATAATTGAAATGTCTAGATTTTTAATAGTTTCAAATCTCACCTGAATTTAAAAAATTTTATTAACCTTTGCTCTTTTGCTCTTGATTATTTCCTAGAAGCCACTTAAAGTAACTGATTCATGAAAGCCTTAGCACAACAGCGTGATTGTATCCATTATTTCTCGGCATGCAGAATAATTTTCTGAAGTTAGTTATAGGTTACCTCTCAAGTATTTTCAATATCTTACTGGTATCTATGTGAAAAACTGGTTTGAGATGCTATGTAATTATGGTAGTACTAGTGAGTTAAATTTTCAGGTTTCTGTTGAAGTATACTTTTAAGAGATGAAAACTTGTGGCTGTGTAAATATTGAAAGAAGGCACAACTGATGTAAATGATGAGTGACAGTAAGTATAATAGTGTTGCAAGGAATTGAACACTAACCAGAAAGTATGTTTGTTCTTTAGCACTGATCCCTCAGTTGTAAACATATCAGACGAAATGGCCAAAACTGCACAGTGGAAGGCTCTTGCCATGAATACTGAGAATGCCAAAGTAACCAGAGCTAACCTGAGGTAGCTATAATTACTCACACATTTTCTAACTATCGTCTTGTGTTTAGCAGCTGTACTTGTATTTATTGACATGTATGTCAAAAAAATGAGTATATGTTGTTTATAAGTTACTGACTTTTTACTTTAGAAGAATTTGAGCTTAATTTTTCGTCTTTACTTTGAAGTTAATAAATTTCTATAAGGAATTATTTTATTGCTATTTTATTAAATGTATTATTTTAAGTAGTAATTTTAAAATTACTATTTATTTGCTTAATACAAGTGTTTACTACTCTGGTGAGCTTAGGGTTTCTAAGTACTAGAGTGTATATGAGCATGGGAGTGGTTTGATCCTCAACAATACAAATTCCACTGAGAATAAAAGGTAAGTCCAGCACTTTCATTGTTGCTTTGTGCTGCCCTAGGATCTGCCCTATGTTTTTGGGGGTGGGTGGGTTGCTTGGATTGCTTTTCCTCAACTCATTTTTAATATCTAAAAATTAAACCTGTCTCAAATATTATCTTCACTGAATATGAAATATACTTGAATGGAGTACATGGACAGATCATGAGTCCTCAGTGCTGTGAATGTTCCTTGTAAACTCACACGCATCTTCTGTGCTGGCCAGTAGCCTTTCTTCTTGTGAGCTCCCTATCAAAGAACAAAGTCTGTGTGTGCTGAATAATTTTGCTATTCTATCCTAATTTCTTCCCTATCTGGCTGAATCTATCAAGGGAAGAATTTCCCTGAATTTATCGAGGAAAGCCAAAACATGAATATTTATGTGGAATATCCCCAACTTCCTGAAGGGCTTGTAATTTATAGGGACTAGTATCTGTGGACTGTTCCACATCCATGTAGCTATTGCTTAGTAATTTTTATGTAGGAAAGGGAAGAACGGGCATGTTTGCCTCAGAAAACTATACCTAAGCAATCCTGTTGTCAGTTGTATGCATCTTCTATTGGTTGATCCCTTTCAGCCAATTCTGTTGGAGGAAGACATATTTCAGAGATACAAAATTGTCAGGTTTTGTATAAAATTACATCTCAGTGAAAGTGTTCATGCTGAGGAGGGAGTGTTCATACTCTGTCCAAGGCTGGAGTGTTCATACTCTGTTCATGCCTCTGTTTAAGCCATCTCTGGTACTTTTGGAAACACTAGTAGGGACTTAGCACTTGTATACCATCTGTCTATTCACCACGTGCATTGCTCCAAACTAGGCATGGAAAGATGCTTTGTTTTGGCCAGACAGAGGTCAATCAGGGGTGAAGGAGACAGAGAAAGAGCTTTTAGGTATTGTAAGAGGAAAAGCTTGAGAGACTCATCAGTGACTCATCACCATTTCCAGTGAATGTCTAGGCTGTATGGTTTAAACATGTTAAATACATGTTTAATTAAAGCATTTTTAAAACTTGAGTACCACAAGAGCGACCGTCAAGAAGACAAATAATAGAGGCATTAAAGAGATAACAGAGCATGCCTGTCAGTATCCCCTCCTTATTTAATCTTTCTTGCTAAATTCTCAGAAAGCCATTACAGATTTTGTGGATGACTCTAGTGCATTATGTGATAGGCATTGGGTATATGGGTCTTGAAGAGATACAGGCCTGTATTTCTTTTTGCAGAAGAATTAAGATGTTTAATTTGGTTTTCAGGCAGTTATAAGTTAGTACAATTTCATCTCTCACTTTCCTGTTTCCTGAGTAGGTTAAGTTAGTATGGAATTACATGCAATGCTATCAAATCAGGC